>CAUYSK010094649.1:0-33115 GCA_963575035.1 Avahi laniger
CCGGGCGGATCCGTGGGCCTTTGGGGTGGTTGGCCCGCCCCCCCCCGGGGGGGTCCCCCCCCGCCGCCGCCCCGGGGGCCCTGGGGGGCCGGTGCCCCCCCCTGGCCAATCGGGGGCCCCCGGCCCCCCCCCCCCCCCCCCCGGCCGTCACAATTGACTCAGAAGTGGGTCGCCACCCAGACGCGGCTGAGGGAGTCAGGCTCGGCACTTTTGTCAAACCTGCACCCCGGGCCTGGAGACGCAGCTCCAAGACGAAACCCCTGCGGAGGACGCAGAGACACGGAGAGGGGCAGAGCTTAATGACACAGTGTGAGAACCTGGATCAAGACATTCCTGAAACAAGATCCCACCCTCGGATTTTTTAGCCCAAAATTTTTTTCTTGGCGTAAGCCTTTTTGAACTGGGTTTTCTGTTATTTGGAAAAACCACCCTGGAGCAACACTTGAGTGCAAGTCAGGGAACCAGACGCAAGTGTACGCAGGGTCTGAATGAGCCTGGGTGAGTCATTTCATCTCACACGACCCTGCCTCAAAGAGGCCCGCCTTGACCGCTCTGTCCAGAAAGTTTCCTCCTCTCCCTGACCCCCGCTTGCTGCCCCAGGCCAGCCCCATCGCTCCCCAATATTAAGTTCTACATTCACGGCATTGTTTGCCGACCTCTCTGGCTCCCTGCTGTCCCCGCAGAGCTCAGAACAGGCTGGCGAGCAGGAGGCCTTCGGCAAATATTTGTTGCATGCTCTCGCCTCGATTTTCCCACCTGGGAGATGGGAGGGAGGTGCAGCACCTTTGCTGTCATTGCTGCCCCCCATACTTCTGGCAATGTGGCGAGAGGTCTCCCCCAAAGGCACGGGGTGTCTCCCAGCAAACCACCTCTTACTCACAAGAAAGGTTTCATGATTTTCCTCCTTCGCTCCTCCCTTTGCCTACATACAACCTCACTGAAGAGGAAGTCCCTTTTGATGTCTAACTCGATGTTACATGCTGCAACTCAAGTCTATTTCTCTGGATTTTTTCTCAGGCCTGGAGTTCAGTAGCTTGAATGTTGACTTCCAGACATTCCTGACCGAGTAAGAGCAGGAAAGAACCAGTTTCAAGTGAGAGGAAGCCCTGCGAGAAAATGCAAACTCCACCACCTCAAAGATGCCCTCATTTTCTTCTCATGAGCAGTTTCTGACTCGTCAGAAAGTTTTTTCTTGTCTCTATACCTACCAACAGCTCTTCCAGAGATGTGGGTATAAAAGATGAGAATAAAATAAATAAACTATCTGTTTAATCATTCTTATTGTCAAAACAGCGGCCGGGCCAAAATACCTACGCTCTGATTCATCCCAACCGACATCGCTTCGGAGGGAGGAGGCAGGAGGTGGGGGAGGAAAAATTTCTAAGCCCATTTTCCAGATGAACTCAGAGGAGGCTGAGACATCCGGCAGTGCAGGGCCCCACGGTAAACAACAGAAATGAAACCACTTCCTTCCTGTGGTCAGGCGTCCTGTCTTCCCTTAATTCGAATGGGCCCAAATTCAAAGGAGGACATGCGCACCACCTAGGATGCAGGTTTCGTCATTCATTCATTCACTCATTCATTCATGAGAATGAAAAGCATCTACTGAGCTCTTCCCATGTTCCCCAAGCTTGGCGTCTTCCCCGGGGGCTCCTTTCAGCTCCCTTCCCCCAGGAAGGGAAGCAGGAATCATCTGCCCATCGCCTGCATCGGGGAGATTTAATGACTTAATTGTTAAAAAATATTTTTCCTGATTTTTTCTTTGTCTTTTAATTTTATTTGTGGTATTTCCTGATGCCCAGGGATTTTTTAATGTTTATATAGTTGAATCTTTTTGCCTTTCCTTTGGGGTCTCTGGCCTTGTGTACCCGGAAAGGGCTCCACTGGGGAGTGATCTTCAGGGCCACTGCTAAGGTCACAGATTATGAAGAGTTAGGGGTGAAAGGGGAGATCCTGGCTCATTGCTTCATTGTACCAATGGGGAAACCGAGGCTCCGTGATGAGTAAGCAGCTCTGCTGGGGTCTCTACCCAGGTCCGTTTCTGTACATAATTAGTTAGTCACAGATTCCACAGAAAAGTTAAGAAAGGACAGAGGGCTCTCAGCCGCCCAGACCGCAGTGATCCTCACAGGTTCTGCAAAGTCAAAAGGCCATTTTATTCACCTTGTAAATTCAGTGTCGTCTAGTTTGCTCTGAATATTCATCCAGCTGTCCCACTGTGGCTATGGGCCCTAAAACTCATTTCCCCAAAGGCCTTTCCAAGCTTACGAAGGCAGACACCACGAGGGAAAATACAAAAAGATTCAACGTAAGCATCAAAACTTCCTGGGAACAACTGAGCTTATGGGGGCAGAGTCGATTACCAGGGTAAAAAGGATACGAATTCTCAAGAGGAATAAATTCAAGCAATCTGTTGTATAAGATCGAGCCTATAGTTAATAACAATGTATTTTATTCTTAAAAATCACTAAGAGTGATTTTTTTAAGTGTTCTCGCTACAAAGAATGAGAAGTAATGCATATGCTAATTAGCTCAATTAGCCATCAATGTATACATGTTGCAAAACATCATGTTGCACACATATAGAGTTATTTGTTCATTAAAATAATTAATCAATTTTTAAATTCCTGGACATCAAAAACCACCACTAATAAAATTTAAAAACATATAACAACCAGGAGAAATATTTCCAACACACATGACAAAGTATTTAGACTTTACAAAGCTCTTACAGGGCGACAAACATGGCTAATGAAAAATGACAGGTAAATCACAAAAGCTGAAACGCAAATGGGCAATATGCTCCTGAAAAATGCGTAAATTCATTAGAGCTCGAGCCATAGACTGGAAACTGTAATGACGTCACTTTTCATGCCTTTTGGAGTAGCGGTATTGAAAAAGAATGGAAACTCAAAGCGTTAGCAAGGAGGCAGCAATGCCGTGCTCGCAGACAGCTGGAGGGAGGATTCATGCACTCAGCCATTCCGAGTTTTGTAATATATATTAAAATCCTTTAAAATATGCACTTTTAAATTCCAGCATCATTTTATTCCTAAGGAATTATTTACAAGCTACATACAAGGCAGGAAATTTATTCCATCACTTACATGGGAAAAGCTGGAAGCCCCCTGCAGGCTCAGCATCACGGAACTGATAAAGGAGCTACCGCGAGACTTGCGTGCGCTGTTTGGAGCCACAGAAAACAGTGATGCTTCATAAAAACTAGTGACGATATATAGTTAAATTTTTAAAAATCAGGTTACAAAACAATATGTGTACATCATTCCATCTCTGAAAAACACACACACATACGTGAACACATGTGCACAGAAAACAATCTGGAAAAAAAATTCACTAGATTGTTAACAGTGGTTTTCTTCAGGAGGTAGAATTATTTACGTTTTTTATTGTTGTTGTTCTGTGTTTCAGTTGATATCTACCAGGACTGGCAAGGGATTGGGAAGAGAGAGACTCACACCGCTGCTGTTGGTAATGTTACTTGTCATAAACTTTCTAGGTGACTATAACAGTACTTATCAAAAGTCTTAATATGTATGAATCATTTCAACAGTAATTTTACTTCTAGGAATTTACCCTAAGGAAATAATTAAAGATGTGTGCAAAGATTTGTGTACAAGGATGTCCATTGTAGAGTTATTTACAATAGCAAAAAGTTGGAATCAGCCTAAATATCCAACAACAGGGAATTGCTTAAATAAGCATTGGTTTGCTTTCACAATGAAGTGCTATGCAGTCATTTAAAGTGAATATTAGATGAATATTAGATGTCATGAAAAAACATTCATGATATAAAGAAAAAGATTTAAAATGGCATAGCAGTATGGTAGCAATATTATAAAATACCATACACGATAAATTATGAATACTTATGTACAAAAGAAGACTGAAAGATGTATTTTTGCATTGATTTTCACTGGGTGATGGGATTCTGGGTAGTTTTTTTCTTTATTTTTCCTTACATTTTGCAATTTCAGTACAATAAACATGTTACTCTCACAATCATATCATTTTTAAAGAAAAAAAAATCCCAGAAACATTTACACTAAAAGAAACCAGTCATTCATCTCTGTAAATTCTGATTTCCAAGCCAGGCTGCTTGGTGCTGCCAATCACAGAGCTACTTGGTGAGTCAAAAGGCCAAATATGTCCCCTCTAGAGCAATGCTGTGCCACCTTGAATTGGTCCTCCACTTAAAGCCATTCCCAGCCAATCTACAAATCTTGAGAGGGCTGAGAAGATTTGCAGATTTTTTTAATATTCAGGGACAGAATCAGTCACATGCAGCTGGCACTGGCTGCTGCTGACACTGGCTCAGTCATCTCTGTTGTGTAATGATGAAGAATTAGCCGTATTCTCAGAAAGCCATTGTCAGGACAGGACAGAAGTTTCTAAATATGTGTTATTAGGCTCATCCCTTTTTCCTGTGGGGAAAATCAACCCATTTGCAAAAGACAATTAAAGTCACAGAAGCCTGTAGCTGAGTCTGTTGTCTGGATTTTAATCCCAGAGGCTCCTGGCCCGGACAGCTAGATTTCCAAACCTGACAACATCTCACCACCACCGAGGACCAAAATGGGGGAAGGTTGCAAGTGGGAAAGCTCCAAAATGAGGCATTAGGTTGCTTACTCAAGATCACCCTCAGCCGTGGTGGAATTGGAGGGGACGCAGATGGCCTGGTCAGGGGGCCAGGGACAATGCAGGAGCAGCTGAGGCATCTCCCGGAAGGAAGGAGCTCTCCTTGGCAGCTGCCTTAGGTATTGTGTGGGGGGAGAGAAAATTCTGAGCTCACCAGTGTGTCCTTGGGGTCCTTTCAAGACTGGTCCTGGAGGTGCCTGTTCCTTCCTCCCTCCATCCCTTTCTCTCTCTCTCCTTTCCTTCTCTCCTCCCTGCCTCCCTCCCTCCATCCCTCCCTTCCTTTCATGCTTCTACAACTATCTACCGAGCACCCAGCGCGGTTTGAGCCTCTGCTTGGCGCTGGGCTTGCAGTGATGAGCGAATCCAGACAGACCTCTTTCCACGCGGTGTGCACAGTCTAGCACGGTGCTCTCTAATCAAAATACAGTGTGAGCCATGTATGTGATTTGAAATCTTCTAGTAGCCACAGTGAAAATCATAAAAAGAAACATAAAATTAATTTCATTACCTATTTTAACCCAATATATCCAAAATATTATCACTTTGACATGTAGTCAATATTAAAGACGATTAATGAAGTATTTTACATTGTTTGTTTCTGACTAAGTCTTTGAAATTCCGTGTGTATTTTACATGCGCAGCACATGTCACCTCTGCCCAGCCACATTTCAGGCCCTCAGTAGCCACTGGGGTCTAAGGCAGATTCTTAACCTGGATCCAATAATTCTCTGGTGTAGGGGGTGTCCCGTGCATTGTGTTTAGTGGCATCCCTGGACTCTGCCCACTAGATCCACTAGCTTCCTCTCTCTCCAGTTGTGACAACCACAAATGTCTCCAGACACTGCCAAATGTCCCCTGGAGGTGGGGAGCAAAATTGGCCACTGCATTGGACAGCGCGAGTCCAACAGCGCATGATGTAATGACAGCTCAACCAGTACTAGTTTTTATTGCATCATTTAAGCTGATATTCTGCGCAGTCATTTATTGACCACTTAGTGTCTGCCACACCGCTATTTCAGATGCTCAGAGGTACAGATAGGGTTCCTAAAAATGGAAATTTACTTTGTAGGGTGGACCAGAAAATATGTAAGCCGAGAGATAAATACGCCAAATAATTTCAAGTTGGGGTCAAGGTTATGAAGCAAATAAAACAGCATCATATGAGAGAAAGTGGCTGAGGCAAGGGGTGGGCAGAGGCCTCCCAGGAAGAGGTGACCTTTGATCCGAGACGATGAGCAGGTGGGAAACCTTCCTGGCACAGATCTGGGAAAAGCTTCCCAGGTGAAGGGCACAGCAAAGGCAAAGCCCAGAACCTGGCACAAGCCTGCCAGGAAGGGGGGGCGGGCTTGGATGGCTGCAGCCCGGTGTGGGGGAGGCGAGCAGTAGGCGATGAAGTCAGCGAGGTGGGTGGGGCCAACTCGCACAGGGCCTATTAGTTACAGCTGACATTTAATGAGTGTACATGCCACGCTCAAATGCATCCCCTCATTTTATCTCCCTGACAACCCTGTTAAAAAAAAAAGCACTATCATTGTCCCCACTTTGCAGATGAGGAAATTGAGGCCTGGAGAGGTTAAGTTTCTTGACCAGGAGCACTCAACCTGTACAGGATGGAAAAAAATAAGACTTTGAATGTGGGCAGTCTGAATTCAGTGACTGGAATCTATGGTTAAAAATTAAAGAGGGCAGCAGGGCCGGGCACGGTGGCTCATGCCTGTAATCCTAGCACTCTGGGAGGCTGAGGTGGGTGGATCACTCAAGGTCAGGAGTTCGAGACCAGCTTGAGCAACAGCGAGACCCCGTCTCTACTAAAGAATAGAAAGAAATGATCTGGACAACTAAAAATATATATATATAAATTAGCCGGGCATGGTGGCACATGTCTGTAGTTCCAGCTACTCGGGAGGCTGAGGCAGGAGGATCGCTTGAGCCCAGGAGTTTGAGGTTGCTGTGAGCAGGGCTGACGCCATGGCACTCTAGCCTGGGCAACAGTTTAAGACTCTGTCTAAAAAAAAAAAAAAAAAAAAAAAAGAGGGCAACAGGAAGCTATCAGAAGTTTCTTCTGGCTTCAATGTCTCCTCCAAGGCAGGCAGGGCCACTGATTTCCAGACATGTGCAAGCTGGTAGTGGACGAGGCTGGCATCCCTGACCCTCCCTCCACACCCAGAACCTGAGCTGGCCGCCAGACAGAGGTCACACCCAGGTGACTGCACAGTGCCACACCCTCAGAAGCTGATGGGATGGAGACAAAAACAAAGAATTTATGTCACTGCAATTGGGTTTAAGAGAGCCCAGAATCCTCAGCCTCCCTGTTCCAAAGGGCAAATGCACTGGAGTCAGCTAGTGAGGTTTACAGTCAGGGGGCCTCTTGTCCCCAAACACAGAAAATCCGGCCTGAGAAAACCAGTTAGAGGCCTGCCCTGGTGCTTAGGAGCACAAGTCCCAGACCTAGAGCCCAGCCTGCCCTGACTGCCTCCAGCAGAAAAGATAACAGAGTCGGCACTTGGTTGACCGGAGGCAGTGCTTGGCACAAGGACAAGGGAAGGAGAAACCTTGCACATTCTGTTTTCACTGCTGCCCTGTTCAGACAAAGGCAAAGTTGAAAGCTGTTAAAAAAAAAAAAAAATCCCTCACACCTGTCAGAGCCCTTTGAGCTGGGCGGGGTGCAAGCAGGCTCCTGTGATGTGGGAGGGGAAGAACAGAGATGTGACTTCCCAGGGAAAGTGGTGGAACAAAGGCTGACTGAAGGTTGCAGCCAGGGAGCCATGATGGACTGGAGTCAGGGGACTTAGCTACACCTCTCCGAGCACATCTTCCCAGGGCTCAGGGTCTCAGTTTGCCCATCTGCAGAAGGGGATAATACAGTAATAACCGTTGCTTAATATGTGCCAGGGACTTTGCTTATGTCATTCCCTTTAACCTGGGCACCACTCTTCAAGGCAAGTGTTTTTGATTCCATTTGTAGATGAGAAAATAGAATATTGAAAAATTTAAAGAAAGTTTTCAAAACCAGTTCTTCTGACACCAGAACTGTGCTCTTTAATTTCCCAACACGTACGAAATGCTCCGTCAACAACAACTACCATGACAATAACCAACAAATATATAGCATCTCCTATGTGTGACGCATTCTTGTAAACACTTTTAAATCTTGCAGCAACTCTCTGAATTGGGCATTATTATTCTCCCAACTTTACAGTCGAGGAAACTAAGGCCAAGATGGAAAATAAAGCAATGTTACTCCACTCTCTTTTTCCACATTATTATCACCCCACTAAGGAGCCTTTCTGGACATTTCCCCTACGCACCATCCCCCCACCGGGAAATTTTAATACCACAGGTATACCGTTAACATCTGCACATGTAGTGCGTGGGCATCTGTGCTTTATACACAAAAAGCAGGAATTTTTTGTCCCCTAAGAACCAGTCTTCACTCCCTTGGGGGAGACATAGCCTTCGTTAGTGAACATATGAAAATAAATATTCCCAGGGTCAACTAAGTTTGCAAAAATCTCTTTTACATTCTCAGAAAGATTCATCACACGCTTTGCGTTCCAAAGAAGGGAGAGGGGTGGGGGACAGCCTAACGTTCTGCAGCTCAGTATTTTCCAGGCCCACTGACCACGGAAACCTGCTTCCATGCAGCAGCCAGGAGCATCCAGGTTGCAGACATCCTTAGCTTTTCCTGGGTCCGCATCCCTGCCTGTTTCCTCGGTAACAAACGCCCCTCCCATTGGGAAAGCGCTGCTTCCCTAACTCGGACCTTCACTGGTGGTGAGAGCTGTCAATCACCAGGCCCCGCCCATATCCACAGTGATTGGTGATGAGAGGAAGAGGTTGAGCCAATCAAAGTCCTTTCCTTTCAAACAGGCCTGGATAGAGGACTTCCTGTCCTTCCCAAACTGGCGGAAGGTAATCCGGAAACTGCCTGAGGTTATGATCCTGGGACTGAGCTTCTCTGGAACAGTCTGAGGAAATAGAGCCAGACGGCAAGAAGCAGAGGCAAGACGGAGAGCAAGAGAGACAACCCGGACTGGATCCAGGAGTCCCCGACCCCCCTGAACGTCCCATTTTTCAGTTTCCTTACAATGAGCTGACAAATCCCACTTTAGGTTTCAGCTGGTTGGAACTGGGTTTCTGTCACTTGGAACCAAACAAAATCCTGACTGTTTGCCGGGAGCAGTGTGTGCAGGAGCGGAGTGGGACCTGAGGGGAGAGGCACCGGTCAGCCCCTGCCAGGGCCATTGCCTCCTCGGGAAGAAGCCATGTTGCTCAGGAACGACACGGTTTCCTAGAGCTTACCGTCTGCAAGGCCGGGTGTTCATCCCACATGGTCCTCCCTGCAATCCTGCAAGGGGCTGATGTTAGCCCCACTTTACACTTGGGGAAACTGAGGCACGGAGCGGTTAAGTAGTTCTGCACAGGACTGCAGGGTTTGCGCCTGGTCATTGGGAGGGGGGCCTCCACACCCAAACTCGCTGTCTCTACCTTCAGCTGCCGCACAGAGGTAGCTTTGCAAGGGACCAGAGGTGTCCAAATATCTTTATCAAGATCTCTGCCTTTAACCTCCCTAAATCTTTCTCCAAGAAAAATTTATTCTTAGGCCGGGCGCAGTGGCTCACACCTATAATGCTAGCACTCTGGGAGGCTGAGGCGGAGGATCGTTTGAGCTCAGGAGTTCGAGACCAGCCTGAGCAAGAGCAAGACCCCTTCTCTACTAAAAAAAATTGAAAGAAATTAGCTGGACAACTGAAAAAAAGAAAAAAAAAAAATATATATATATATAAATTAGCCGGGCATGGTGGCACATGCCTGTAGTCCTAGCTACTTGGAAGGCTGAGGCAGAAGGATCGCTTGAGCCCAGGAGTTGGAGGTTGCTGTGAGCCAGGCTGATGCCACGGCACTCACTCTAGCCCGGGCAAAAAAGCGAGACTCTGTCTCAAAAAAAAATGTCCCACTATCATTGGTACCCACGTTTCAGCACTAAGCCCCTGGGTCCTGGGGTGCAGTAATTACTTGTGGAATGAATGAATGAACTAGTTCATTATCAATCTTTTCTGAATTAAATTTTTCATGCTTTCAAAAGCATGTTCAACTCCAGTGCTTGGTCTGATGGATGGGATCCTCTTTACCAGGCACAAAATCCTCGGAAATAGCTTCAGTTTGTTTCCCCAAACTAAGACACAGGGTGACGGAAGGGCCCTATGAATGCTAGTTGTGGGAAGCAGAATTCTAAGACAGCCCCAAGATTCCCTCCCTTGTGGTTCATGTCCTGGATAATTGCCTCCCCATGGTGTGGGTAGGACCTGGGAATATGATAGGATGTCACTCCTGTAACCATGATATCATGTTCTGGGACAAAGGTGGAGGGATTTTGCAGCTGTAGGTCCTGTAGGAACTGACTTGAGTTCATCAAAAGGAGATCATCCTGGGTGGGCCTGACCTGATCAGATGAGCCTTTTCGAAGAAGCTCTAGAGATCAGAGAAGGAAGAAATCAGAGATTCACAGCAGCAGCAACCACACTTCTGCTGTCTTGGAAGGAGCAAGCCACCACCAGTTCTGCAGCTGCAACAAAATGAATTTTGCCAACAACCACATGAGCTTGGGAGAAGACCCCAAGCCTCCAAATGACTCCTCAGCCCAGCCAACATCTTGATTACAGACTTGTGAGACCCAGAGCTGAGGATCCAGTTAAGCTGGGCCCGGAATCCTTTGCCACGAAAACAGTGTCAGCTTAAGCCACTGAGTTTGTGTGGTAATTCATCTGGCAGCAATTGAAAACAAACGCACTAATCACTGCTGCCGTTTTTCAGGGCTCACTCTGTGTCAAGCGTCATGTGCTAAGGGCTTCATGTGCTGCATCTCATGTCATGTTCTCAGCACCTGGAGTAGGTTCCAATGATATCCCCACTTACCGACAGGGAAACCGAGACCCAGAGAAGTCGCATAAGGTGGAGGCAAAATTTAAATCCAGGTGGCTTACCCCCAGGGCCTGCCCTGGGTACTAGAACTTGCAACATTTTTAAAACATATATGAACACATAGGCCTGAAAATTTCTGAAGGATGCATGGTACACATTGGTAATCTTGATGGTGAGATAAGAAGGCAATGTTTTGCTTTTATGCTTTTTAAATAATTTCTCATTTCTTTTACAATGAATATTATCTTTTAACCATCACAAAAAGAAAAAAAATATTTTGCATCCACAGTGACAATCACTGAGCGGTGGGGTTATAGACCACTTTTATATTTTTCTTTCTTTTTATCATCTCAATTTTCTACTGTGTCTACAACGAATATGTTGCTTCTATAATTTTGAAAAGGCTCAAGCCAAGACAACAAGGGACTGTGTGTCAGAATGTGAAAGCAAAAGGAGAGAAAGTGACATAGGACAAGGGGGTTGGCCCCGGACATTCTGAGCAAAGAGGACTGGGGTTTTGTTCTAACGAAAGCAAATCTGCTGGCAAACTTGAAATGTGGCTTCAGACCTCCTGGAAGAGGCAGTTGTCTGAGACTCCCAGCAAATGGGCTTTTATTAAACATTTGTAGCTTCGTCTACAAATGCGGTCACCCGAAACTTCGTTATTTCAATTGGTAGCTATTCCTGTGGGCTCTTGCTTGCATGATAGTTGCTAAGAAATCAGGGCTCCAGGCAACATTTCTTCGACACAGGGAAAGGTAAGGAAAAGCTTGCTCACCAACCCCCAGAAGCACACTTTGGATAGAGCTTACACTTGGGTTTAATGCTAACCATTAATTCATGACGGTTATGTGCCAAGCTCTGTGCCAGGATGTTTCTTTGAGTCTTTCATTTTATCTTCCCATATCCCTATGAGATGAGTCCTGGCATATATCCATTTTACAGATGAGGAACTTGCAGCTTAAGGAGATCTAGTAATAATAATAATACCCCATTTCGTATGGCTGTGGTGTGAAGGTCTTTTGCTGTGTTTCCTGCCAACAGCCATTCCCCCTTCTTCTAGTAATAGTGTCTGACTTGCTCTGGAGAAACCATTCCTCCCTTACTTTTGATCCATGTGGCCCTATAGGGCTTGACCCCACCCCTGGCTCAGGGTAGATTCTTGAACCAGGACAGAACAGTCAGAGTCATAGTGATTGGTTCACAAATGAGCACATGACCAAGCTGGACCAATAAGAGTCAGTCCTGGGATTTTGTTGGGTGCTCTGTCTGCTGACTTTACTAGGCTAGAAACTGAGTGTAGAGTGGCTGGTGGCTGGGAAGGAAGCCACCTTCATGAAAATCAGAGTGAAGGGACTGATAATATCCAAGGACTGATTTTCCAGTGACATGAGCCAATTTATTTTTTCATTTGTTTAACTCAGTTGAATTTGCTTTCTGCCACTTACAATCAAGAATCTCAACTAATACTCCCATACTTCCTGCAACTCCGCCGGACACCGGCCATTGCTTCAGTGAAAATGAATTAACATGCCCTTCAGTGCACCTGGTGCAGACTCTTCTTCTGGGCTGAGCTGCAGCTCTCCACCTTGGAGGCCGGGGATGAATCAGATGTGCCTGGGAGGGCCCTTCTCATAATCCCAAAGGAAGGTTATCCAACTCGTGCAGCATCAAAGCAGAGACTGCAAGCAAACCTGTTGGATTCTGCTGGAGGAGATCCCTCCCCGGGCAGGAGCAGCATGCTTTCAAGCAGCACACCTCCCTCCTGCAAGAGGTCACTGCGCACTCAGACCTGCCTGGACAGGCTGCCACTCACTTAAACACTGGCCTTTTCAGGCCCTGAATAGGATTCCTTTATTCACGGCTTTTTAAGGAAGACACACCCTTTTCCTTCTGGCTGTGCCTGTATTTGGATTAAGTCCCTGGGCCAGCTTCACAAACGGAAAAGCAAAGGGGTTGTTCCTGGGACTTGGCCCAGCTCTGCTGGGGGTAGACGGAAAGATGATAACTGATGTGCTCCAGAATCATCCCATAATGACCAAGTCCCCGGTCCACATTGGTCAGAGGCTTGGAGCAAGGCCCAGCATTGCAACTGGTGGCCCCTAAGTCTATTCCAGCCCGCAGTCCCTGTTCAGTCTGCAAGGGCTCTTTTAGGCCTGTCCATCTGAAGCCAGCATCTAAAAGACACCAGTATTCACACAGCCACTGGGATTCCCGCCCCATCATAAAGCGGAAGACCCAGCACCGCTGAGCCCACATGCCCCCTGGCAGCCCCGGCCTAGCTGAGGAGTGGCCGCCAGCCTCCAGGAGGTGACACACTCCAGGCTGTCATTCTCCACTTGGACTAGCCTGGCAGGAATTTGGACCTGGGGGCCCAGATCCAGCCTATTCCAAGCCCACCAGGTCCCACCTGCCCCTCACCCCCCAGGCCCGGTCACACTTCCCTCTGTTCCTTAAACACAGCAGGTCGTTTGCTGCCTCCAGGGCCTTTGCACATGCTCCCTGGCCAGTGCTGCCCCTCCCTGATGTTCTGATGGCCCGAGCAGGTTTCTGCCTCAATGTCCTCTCCTTAGACTGACTCTCAGACACACTGTCCTTTTCTCTTCTTACCTTTTCTCTTTCATTGTTTCTTTGTCTTTTGGTCGTCTTTACCCCTTCTCCCCTCCCCCTTCCTTCTTTCCATCCTCCTCATTTTTTTCTCCTCGGCATCATCATCAAAGGTACTAAAAGTATAGCTTTCCATTCACGTTAACTCTCAAAGGAAAGACTCAACCCTCCCCTTCTGTCCGCATAATTTTGTCTTTTCTGGCTAATAAAATGAATAAATTCTACTTTTGCAAAGGAAAATTTCCTTTGCAAAGAAATCATGGGCTCGGTCTGAGCCATCGGCCATCCCATCTGGCACTCCCTGGTAGCTGGGTCAGGACCCACGGAGGGGGACTCCTAGGACTCCCAGCTCCCACAAGGAGGCAAAGGATATTCGTGTCCACAGGCACCTTGCTGCTCGGCCCTTCCCCTCCACACTCAGGCCCCTCTCCCCAACCGCACACGCCCAGAGAAAGGTTCTCTCCCCGAAACATCCTTCTCTGTATACTGTTTTCTTTCTGAAAATAGTGTGTGACTCCCAGCCACTCTCTCTTCCCACCTCAGGAAACAGGAAAGACCCCTGGGGTTGGTGTGGGGGAGGGTCCCAAAAGTGAAATGGAGGAGAGTGGAGGAAACCCCCATTTCAAGAGCTGTTTATCTCACTCTTACTAAAGGGTGAGTGGTTACTTTGGGATTAATCTCCTATCAGAGAGTAGAAGTGGCCCTTTCTTAGCCGCAATTTCCCTTCTCCTGATGCGCAAGCACCCTCCTGTCACTGAGGTAAAACGAACTCAAGACGCTTTGTCCACATCGGAGCAGGTTTCCCCGGGGCCATGGGGACTTCAGCGCCTAGGACTGAATTCTCTAAATGCTGTCTGGAAGCCAACACAATGGGCTTAGCTCCCTGCACACGTCTCTGCTTGCCCGTGAGGACGGCAAACTCCAATTTTCTTTTCCGACTTTTTATTCAAAGGAAAAAAAGAAAAAAGCAAAAGCAGTCCACGCCCCAGGACACAGCGCCCAGTCCTCAGGCTTGTGCCTCGGGCACCCCTGCGAGGCAGGACGATGGGGCCTTGGGCTACGGGCTCCCATTTGTCAGAGGCCACAGCAGTCGCCACCTCCCGGGAGCTCCGCCTGGGTTCACCCTCCACCTCCCTGGCCGGCAAGCACCAGAAGGACTCCTGGGGGAGTCACCGCCCTCAGAGGTTCAAAGGGCGCTGCGAGCAGTCAGAGTTTCCGCGGCACCGGCACCGCACGGCAGTGGCAGCTCTCAGGGGAGCTTGGAAAGGGCCAGTCAGCAGAGCTGCAGGGGGCCTGGCAGGGCCGGGACGTGACATGTCATGGTCATTCCTTGGACTGTCACTGACCGGGACGTGACATGTCATCGTCATTCCTTGGACTGTCACTGACCTACATTGGGGTAGTGGGGTGAATAGGGTCCCCTTAAAATTCACATCTACCTGGAACCTCAGAATGGGACCTTATATGGAAATAGGATCTTTGTGGATATAACCAAGGTAAGGACAGATATGAGAGCACCCTGGATCAGGGTGGGGCCTAAATCCAATGACAGTGTCCTTCTCAGAGATGGAAAAGGACACGCAGAGGAGGCCACACGAAGATGGAGGCAGAGACTGGAGTGATGCATCTACAAGCCAAGCGATGCCCAGGCTGCCGGCAGCCACAGGACACTGGGAGAGGGGCCTGGGATGGTCCCTCCCTCACAGCCTCCAGAAAGAACCAACCCTGCCCGCACCATGATTTTGGACTCTCGACCTCTAGGACTATGAAAGAATACGTTTCTGTTTTCCATTAACCCACCCAGTTTATGGAAATTTATTGTTAGGAAGCAAATATATTCAGGAAGCAAAAGAACATTACTCCATATTTTTCTGTGGGGCAAAATGCCCTTTTAGAGCACAGGTGACAGTCGTCAGAGTTGGAGCTGGCAACAGTCCGATAGTTTGATGTCACCGTCACCAGCATCACTATCATCATCACCATCATCACTACCGTCATCATTACCATGATCACTGTCACCATTATCACCATCATCATCACATCATCATCATCACAGTCACCATAATCACCAACATTATCAGCATCACCACCATCATTATCATCATCATCACCAACATCATCACTACAACCATTGTCACCGTCACCACCACCACAGGTATCATTTAGTGAGCAAGTGCTACATGCCATATAGCTCTTCCTCAATCCTCGCAATGATACAAGGTAGCTTTAATTGTTCCCACTTTCCAACCAGAAAACTAAGACTTGAGAGATTAAATAACATTTCCCTGGAGTTCTGAATTCAGACAGCCAAATCCCCACTCACATAGCTGGGTGACCTCTGTCAAATTCCTTACCTGGCCGAGCCTCAAGTCCCGCAATTACAAAATGGGTTTAACGAGGATACCCACCTAACAGGGCTATTGTGGGGGTGGACGAGATGATGAGCAAAAAGCACTTGGCACTCAATAAATGATGCAGTTGTTGCTGTCTTGCTCTTGCCCCATCAGCTGCCAAAGGAGGAAGGGAGGGTCCTCTTTGTCTCCAACCCCAGTCACATTTTGAGGTCCCTGCACAGCCCTGGAAGTCTCATGAGTGCAGGAGCCAGGCACAGTGAGACCCACCAGGAAACCAGGACATTTCCAACTCTCTAGCTACCCACACACAATGCACAGCACCCCTCTGGCCCCTCCAAAACTGAAATCCAAACCAGTCTCATACCCCAAGGACAGGATGGCCATGAAATTTGCAAGGCCCAGTACATGCAAATGTTCAAAAGTGTTAAGAATTTCAAGATATCAGTAACAGAGCACTAAACCAAGCACAGGCCTTTTTGAGCATGGGGACTGTGTGACGGCCCACCCCCATGTGCCCATGAAGCAGGCCCTGCCCAAGGACTCTGCTGGCCTGTGCGGTTACCCAGCCAGGCTTTTGCTGCTGCTTAGAATCTTCGGGTACCACCTGCTTTCTCCCTGTGACCACCCTGGCTGGAGGTCTGTGCTGATAAGTGTCCCAAGACTTGGGGGCAAGCAAGTCTGCCTCAGAGTTGAGTGCAGAGGTCTCCGGCTTGTAGGTAGGCTGTGGGAGCTGGCACAAGGGCAGACCCCTGATGAGCCACGTAAAACCTCAGCAAGCCCGTCACACACACCCCACTGAAACATGTAAGTCGACACCACGAAGCTTCAAGCTACAGCCTGCCTGCCCCTGTATTTGATTTAGTCTGTTTAACCTGATCCAATGCACAGAAAGGGACGGTGGGCAAACCCCAACCCTGACCCGTGAACACCATATGAAGAAATAGCCACTACTGGGCCTGCAGCTAATGCCTAAACAAGGAGCATGGCTGTTGGGCAAACAGAAGAAACAGCCGTGGGTGAGGGGAGGCGGAGTGAGCGAATAAAGGCTCCAGCATCGGAGGATGGCAACAGAGCTGGGGAGGGGGATCATTTGCACGACCACTAATGATAGATTGCAACTTACTGAGTTCCTTCTATTGACCCAGGCATTGGGCTAAGGCTGGAGCCGGCAAACTTTCTCTCTAACAGCTAGACTATACCTATCTCAGGTTGTGAGGGTCACACGGTCTCTCGCAACTACTCAACCTGCCATCGCAGCACAGTCTTGAGTGCTCAGACGATATGTAAATGAACGTGTGCAGCTGTGTCCCAATAGCATGTTATTTACCAACACAGGTGTCAGGTAGATCTGTCCCATGAGCTATAGTTCGTTAACCCCTAAATGATTTAAGTACATTATGTCATTCAGTTATCTCCCCAATGTGTGCTACTTCCTCCTCGACTAATATGAACCCTTGTCTGGCCCCGGCATCTATTTTTCTATTTATTGCTTTACTGTTTGCCCCCATCCCCAAATAGATTGTAGGCCCCATGAGGTCAGGGACTTAGTGTATTTGCTCACTGCTGTAACCTAGCGCTTAGAAAAATAGATGCCCAATAGATTGGTTGAATGAAATAAGCATCTCATCCTCATCTTGCAGATAAACGAACAGAGGTTTAGAGAGAAGGAAATAACTTGCTTAAGTTCACAAAGCTAGAAAAAGAAAGACCTGGTTCTTCCGAGACTGTGCTCAGGGAATTTACTGTTGTAAAACACAGGGCTTACAAAGGTAAATGCTTACTGAAGTCAAACGGGTAATGGAAATAAATGAGTGAAGTGGGTCAAGGGTAGGGTAATAGGGAGTGGTGGAGACTGTGGCAAACTAGACTATATGCTCTGTCTACAAGTGACTGCTCCTTGGCTCCAGCCAACTGTGGCCATGTGTGACTATGGGGCCAGTATGGCCAGGCCTTCTGGTTTTCCAAGCAAAGCCGGAAATCCAGGCTTTCATGTGAAATATTTCAATTCTTAAATGCTGGCAAGCATTTAATTTTTTTTTAAACTCTGTGCTAGCCAAAGAAAGCATGCCATCATTCTGTGGTCTCTGACTTAAAACTATTAAACAGCTGGAAAGTTTTGCCCATTAACCCTTCTTCTTCACACACGAAATTAGAAACTGGAACAAGATTGAGCTGTTTGCTCCAGAACATTCTCCCACTCTAATCTCTTAATACACAGAATCAGAACCAGTTATGTTCGGGTCATGGAAAGCGTCTCCTTTTCTAATTTTTAACATTCTCCTGAGAAGGCAGACAGGTTCCCCTGAGAGTGTGGAGACCCATAAAATTCCATTTTTAAGTGAATATCAGAGGTTTACATCATACAATCCCACACCAACCTGGGACTAACTCCACAAGAAGTCCCATTTCTCCAAGCGATAATACCTTCTTCCGGGTGGTGGAAACCTGTGCTTTATTTCTGCCCAGTACCCCTCCCTGACTCTGGTAAATGACTCCCTCCTCCTTTTAGAGACTTGACCCAAGTGGTTCTGCTTGTGCTGTCAATCATGCACTTCCCCACCACTCCCTTTAGAGAGAGACAGTGCTCCAGGCCTGGCCAATCCCAAGACTCCATCTCTCTGGCCATTCTGATCAGCCCAGAGATATGCATGTGATCCAACCTGGACCAATCACAGCCCTGCCCTGGGGTTTTTAGTAGGCAGACTCTGAGAAACCCAAGCTCTTTATAGCCTCCGTGATTGCCACAGGCAAGGTTGTATTGTATGCAAGGCCAAGCCCCTTCCCACCTTTACACAGCCGCACAGGGGAAGAGCAAGAGGTCATAGAGAGAATAAGAAAGGGAAGAGGGAGAAAAATAGAGAGCTCTGTTGACATGTGAATCCATGCAGCTACCCTTGTGTGTCCCAGCTGTGTGAGCCAAACAGCATCCTTTTTGCCTTTAACTATTCTGCATTGGGGTTTTGTCCCAGAAAACCCAGAAACTCTGACTGCCTCCCAAATGCCCCATTGGTGTCGATGATAGTCTAACACTACTTTGCCCCTCTAAGGGAGTTCAAGATCTAAGATGTCATCTCCTTGCAGAAATTCGTCTCGCAAGAACAAAGAGATGGCCAGTTGTCTGGGTCCCTCTTCAGGGTTTTGAGATTGCAATGTGAGTGCTTCATAAACATGCCCACCGGAATACTTCTGATTGCAGAGAAAAAAGCAAACAAATTATCTGAGGGTCTGAGCGACTTGGCTTGAGCAAGCTCTAAAATTTTTTGAAATCATGTATTTTAAACTTAAAAATCTACAAAGAAGTTTGCCATTTACTCCGTGACATACTAACGCTTGTCTTAAATTATCTTAAAATGGTTTCCAACCAGTCTTGAAAGACATACCATGTTTAAGCTCTGTCTTCACACACCCCATGGCACATCCCTGCCTGCCCCAGACACAACCACCTTCGAAACTCTCCTGATTTTCAAGCTGAGAAGCAATGCCAGAGGAGACCTTAGGTTTATTCCCCAGAGCAGTCCGGCTCTGCCTGCACTTGCATGCCCTGCTCAGCATCCCCCGCCCGCAGGTCACTAGCACACCCTCCTGTGGAGGCAGCCTGGTGACACTTCTGTTTTATTTGAATGTGTGTGAGGAAGCGCTGTGGTTCGAATGCGTCCCCCAAAGCTCCTGTGTTGGAGATGTAATCCCCAACACGACCATGTCGAGACGTGATTAGGTCATGAGGGCTCTGCCCTTACACAGGGATTAATGCCATTCTCTTGGGACTGGGCACGTTATCAGTTATGGCAGAAGTGGGTTCCTGACGCAAGGATGAGCTCAACCCCTTCCCTCTCTCACCCGCATGTGCTGTCTTGCCCTTCCACCTTCTGCCACGCAATGACACAGGAAGGAGGCCCTTGCCAGCCTCCAGAACTGTAAGAAATAAATCTGTTCTTCATAAATTGCCCAGTCTCAGGTATTCTGTTATAGCAAAACGGACGATAAGACAGAAAGTTGGTAGTAGGAGTGGGGCTGTTGCCATAACAACCACCTTGGAACTGGGTAATGAGCAGAGGCTGGGAGAACTCAGAGCGGCAGGCTAGAAGAGGCTGTACTGCCATGAAGGGAGCTTAAGGGTGATTCTGCTGAGGGCTCAGAAGAAAACAGCTACAGGAAAATCTGAATCTTCTTAGAAATTACTTAACGGTCTACCAGCATACTGGTAGAAATATGGGCACAGAGACTATTCTGATGAGGTCTCACACAGAAATAAGGAATATCTTACAGGAAACTGGAGCAAAGGTCATCCTTGTTACAAAGAGCTTGACTGCATTATGTCCGTGCCCTGGGGCTTTAAGAAAGCAGAACTTAAGAGCAATGAACTAGGATACGTGGCAGAAGAAATTTCTAAGCAAAATATTGAAGAAGCCATGTGACTACTTTTAACTGCCTACAGTAAGATGTGAGTGGAGAGAAATGATTTAAGGATGGAATTTATAATTAAAAGAAAACCAGGCCAGAACGATTTGGAAAATTCACAGCCTGGCCATGTAAAGAGCAAAAAGGCATCTTTAGGAGAGCAAACCCACGGTGCAGCCAAGTGACCACCTGCTAAAGAGATTAGCATGGACAAAAGGAAGCCAGTGCTATTCATCAGGACAATGCCGCCTGCAAGCTGGGGACCCTGGGATGCCAGAGCTCAGTCCAAGTTCAAAGACCTGAGGACCCGAGAAGTCAATGCTGTAACTCTCAGTCTGAGGCCAAAGGCCCAAGAACCCTGGGGCTGGGGGTCGGGGGAAGATGCTCGTGTAAGTCCTGGAGTCCAAAGGCCAGAGAGCCTGGAGTTCTGAGGTCCAAGGGCAGGAGAAGAGTGTCCCAGCTTCAGAAAAGAGAGAAGAAATTGCTGTTCCTCTGCCTTTTTTGTTCTGCCTGAGCCCCTAGCTGATTGGATGGTGTCCGCCCCCATTAAGGGCATGTCTTCCCCACTCAGGTCCCGAACTCACATGCCAATCTCTTCTAGAGACTCCCTCACGGTCTCACCCAGAAATAACACTTTACCAGTTCTCTAGGTGTTCCTTAATCCAGTCAAGATGACAGCCTGAAATTGGCCGTCACAGGGAAGGTCTCATCATGCCATCGTCAGCCCAAACAGCTTATCGACATGTTCCTGCAACCACAGACAGCTGAGGGAATCGTCTCAGCAAGGAGGGCTGACAAGTGTAATGTCCTCTACCTCACCACCTTGCCGGTGATTCGTTAGTGTCCTAGGGATGGCAGAGGCCCCTGTGGCTACTCCGCTGGCCCCGCCTCTGCTCTAGCTCTGCCCCTCGATGGCCTGTGTGTCCAGCTGGAGAAGGAAAAAATGCACCTCTTTCTTCTCTTCAGTCAGACAAGTGAACACAAAACTCCACCAAAATGCCATTATTGGGTGTCATCTACATGTGTCGATACCATTCCATCAACTTGCCTGAGGGCCTACTATGTGGAAGGCCCTGGAGATGCCCGTGAACTGAACCCAGTGGGTCACCAAGGAGATTGCAGGCTTCTGAGCCAATGGTGATCCTGCTGGGAGACACGTGGTGGAGACAGAATTTGTATTTCACGCTGTTGAGTCCATAATGAACCAAGGAGCCTTTACACCCCATTTGCTGAGCACTTGTGTGTATTTTTGGCACAAGATTTAGATTTGAAAGGCATCTACTTGGAAGGAAGAGAGAGGGGCTTCTATAGAGGGGCTCAGGATCTTTCTATCTGCAAACTTTGGAATAATTCATTGGCTTCCAGCTCATTTATTCAACTAAGTTGGTGAAAATCTGTTGTGCTCCTCCTATGTGCTCAGAGCTGTGGAAGAGACAAGTGATACTGTGGGGGATAGGACCCAGTCCCTGCCCTCAGCATTAAAATAATGATATATTACTAATAATATAATAACACTCATATAGTACTCATCTTGCACGAAGATCAGTTCTAAGTTCTTATTCCTTTAATCCTTATACTAACCGTGTTTTACTATCATCTCCATATTGTAGATGAGAAAACAGAGGCTCAGAGAAGTCAAGTAACTTGCCTAAGATCACACGAGTGAGTTGGTAAGTGGTAGAGCCAGGTAACTGAACCCAGAAACTCTGACTCTGGAATCTGCCATTCAGTACTGCTATCGCTACCACTAATACCACTAATCATGATTAGTATACTAACAGCTTAAATTTCATGAACTTTTGTCATGTTCCAGACACTATGCTAGACATTTTATGCATATTCAAGCTTGCATTGAACATCTTCTATTTGCCAAGCACAACAATCCTATAAGAAAGGTTTTTTCCATTTTTCAGGCAAGTAAACTGAGGCTCATAGAGGATAAGGGATTTGCCCAAATTCTCAGAGCTTGTAAGAGGCAAAAATAAAGACTGAAACCCACGTTCTCAGGCCTCATGCATTCGGCTGTTTAAATGTGTGCTCTCCTGCCCCCCCCAGGAGATGATTTTGGTTATCGGAATGTTTAAACAGATTCGGTGAAGATTTAAACAAATCATCCCTATGAAATGCTGGGTTGTGGCCCTCAGTGATCAAATCTCCCTGCTTTCCCATCCTGGAAACTGATATTTTCTTATTTTCTTGCCTGGAGGGCCCCTAAAATGAAGATCAACACAGCTCACAGAGCAAATATCAATTTTCACTTTTGAAAAACAACCTGACGTTGCCTCCAGGATAAGGCGGTGCCTTTTGCTCTGAACTGGAAAGAGGAAAGAAAGAAGAAAGCATTTTATAAGTGACTACTCACGCTTCCTTGACAAAGCATACTCTTCTTCCCTCCCTGTCCACAGAGCCCAGCAGCCCGGCTGGCCACATTCCTCCCTCCCTGGGCTGTTTTCCTTAGCAGATTGCTAAACTCCAGGGTGAAGGCAGCCTGAGAGTCCCAGTGGGGGGGGGGGGACAATTTCATTACCTGCAACTTCCTTTCCCCATGTAGTGCAGGGTGTTGCCCACAGCCGCATGCTCTGCAGGCCCAATGACTATGTTCCTTGGCCACTGACTGGGCCCCTTGGGTTACCAGACTAGGGAGATCACTGGGGCCTAGACTCAAACAATGCCATAGCTGAGTGTGGCAGAAACTTTCACTGGCTTAGGGATATTCTGGGCATGGCAGGTCATAGGCAATCCTTCTTCCAAGGGGTGCTTTCCCTCTCCTCCCGCTTCTCCTCTTTCCCTAGTCGGTCCTTCCTCGGCCTCCAAATCTTAGCACCTGCTGCTCCCCCTGCCTGAAATGCTCTCCTCAGATTTTCCCATAGCTGGTTCTTTCCCATCATTCAGGGCTCTGCTTCTGTGTCACCTCCCAGAGAGGCCCTCCCTGATTGCCCACCCAAAGTAGCTCCTCCAGTCCCTCTCTACCAAATTACATGGCTTTCTTGTCTCTTTAGCACTTATCTCTGGGAAAAATGATCTTGACTCTTTCTGGTCTGCTTCACACCACACCATCAGCATGAAAAGGGACTCTCGTTCCTCCTTAAGTCCTAGAGCCTTGCCATTCGCAATGGCTCATTATACTTTGCTCCCCTCTCATCTATAAAACAAGAAGACAGGTGACTCCAGGCTTGCTGGAGCCAATTCAATTTGTCGGAGAATCTGGGGAGCAGGAAATCGAAAGAATAAACCCCCTTCTCCAGCCAGCTTGAAGTAGTCCTCCAGGGACCAAGCCCAAACCCAACAGAATCAGGAAACCAGGAGGGGAGGTTCTGTCTGCCTCAGGCTCCAGCTCACCCCAGAAACCTCGCTCTGCAAACCTCAAATCCTAGGCAGGAAGAGAGGCAGTGAAGGGCAGTAGTTACAGAGCTTCGGAGAAAGAGACACAGGATGGAGTGCCAGCCTCGCGGCTTGCAAACGCTGTGCCCTGGGACGAGCCACCTCACGACTCTGTGCCTCAGTTTCCTCTTCCGTAAAACAGGGCCACTGGGAGGATTGCAGATAATAAGTAACACACTTAGCACACTGTATAAACTGCAGGTATTGATAATAATTATGAAAATCTTTGCATCAGAAGCCTTGAGGACTCTTTTCCTTGAGAAGCTCTCTGTTTCCTTTCTTGCTTTGGCTCTGACTTTATGAGAAAGTTAATTCTGATCGTCTGGTTATCTCCGGCAGAACTATATCAAGACCAGTTCGTTAAGAGTTGTATGAAGTACAATTTGTAACTTGAATTGGAGTGGGGCTTTTATTTTTATGAGATTTCCCCCCGTTTATTCTTTTTTTAAAAGTCCCTTTACTTTTGGAGAAAAGAGAATTCATGTTTTGCCAAGGAGAAAACAAAAAGCTGTCTGGCCTCCAAACTGCTGTCATCTGGGCTCCCTGAGCCAGGAGGAGGGCGAGGGTTGGGATCGCGGCAGAACCTGGTGCGGAACGCGGGCTGGGTGGGCCAAGGCGCAGGTGGAGGGCAGAGCCCAGGCCCGTGCCTGGGGAGGAAACCGAGGCAGGTCCAGCCTCCGCCGATTCTCTACTCCCAGGACCCGGCTGACTGGAGGAGGCGCCACAGTCCCACCAGGAGCCCAGGAGCACTCTGGGAGCTTCTCGCACCTCCACAGCCCGAGCCAGCACTGTAGCAGGCTCCGGTGTCTAAGCCAATCAGGGTGCTCCTTCCCTACTTTCCACGGTGATTGGTTCGGGTAACTCTGACCTGAGCCAATCAGCACGTGGCATTCCCCTGACCACAGGCATTGGTCAGGGGTAGTCCAATCAGCATCGATCTCAGGGCTTTTGTTCCAAGATGGAAAGTCTCTTCTTTGTCCCTTCCCCCGCCCTGCTTGCTTAATTAAGGTCATGAATTTACTGAGAATGAAAGAGAATTCAGACCAAGTCCCTCTGCCTCCAAAGCCTAGATATGTCACACTCCCCAACCCCCATCACCGCCACAATTACACTTGGCACAGAAATGCTTTGGGACCCAGACAAGAGAATACCCCAAAATAATAACTGTGATTGTATTAACTTGGTAGGATAATGGGAGATGATTTGTGTGTGTCTGTTTTTCTACATATTTCAAAGAAACAGCTCAGTAACCAAAAAACACAGTTGAAAGCAATTGGAAATTTTACAAACGTCACTTTAAAATGCCCAAAGGAGAAATATTGTCAGAGCAATGAGCAAAATTCTTTGAAGTCCTTTTTACTATCTCTGCGCCTCTCAACATTATTTCCTCTTGGGATTTTCCTGGATCTCTTGGTTAAAAGAAGCCACCTTTCTTTCAAGATTGCAAAACTGAGAAAGCTCTATGAGCTTCTAAGGCCACCTCATGGTGAGCCTAGAAAGCAGAGAGAAGAGAGAAAACTTGGAAAGTGAGAGAGAAAAAGCATGACAGAGAGAGCGAGTGAGCACACGAGCACACCAGAGAACAAGGAAGGCTGAGACAGAAAAAGCTGTTGATATCACTTAAGCCCCAGGAACCAGACATGCCTGAAGGCAGATCAACTCCTAGACTTTATCAGTATGTGAACCAATGAACCACCATTTTTAAGCCAGTTTGAGTTGGCTTCAGTCAAGAATCAAGAAAAAGGAGAATAACCCAGTAGGCAATATCAGAGTTTTCTTTAGCCAATTACAATATAAAAAGAGGTAGTGAACTTTTGTGTTTATATGTTGTTTTTTCCAGACACTTATAAAATGTGATTTAACCAGTTTTATAACAAAAACACATTTTTAAAGGTAGAAACTCTTTCTCTTCTTTGAAACAGCTGGCTTTGGGCTCTTTCCTAAAAGCCTGAGGTTTGAAGTGTTCAGAAACCAGCCCTCTGATGTAGGATTTGTTCTCCCAAGCTCCTCTCTGGACTCAGTTTCTCCACCTGTAGCAGAAAGCCTGATCCCCAAGAGAGGTAGCTGCAACCAAAGGTTCAGGAAACCTGCTGGATCAAAATTAATTAAAGTGTGGAGCAAGCCATAGATGAAAGGAGCTTGTAGAACTCTTTAACAATCCCAATAAAGAATTTCCCTTTCAATTACAGGATAATTTTCTTCTCCCAGCATTTGCAGCCATCACCAAGCAGTTTCCTGGGCCACTTTCCATGTGGCTGGACCAGTCCTTCTGGAATCCCTGCATTTTTTTTTTCTAAGAAACTCAGGGGGAAGCTTGGGGATGAAAAGAAAGGAGGACAGTGGGTACCTGTTAGAAATAGCTATTTCACAGGATCCGAGAGGCTGCTGGAAACACTGAAGCAAAGGGAGGCAACCGGAATGGCTCCAGCTGACAGGCCCCCTGCAGGTCCCGGCAGAGAAGGTTTCCTTCATTTCTGTGTGGCCCCCCCCCGTCCTTCTTCCTCCTCTCTTACACTACACTACGCACATGCACACACAGAGGCTGACTGCCACTGCTGGGCAACATCAAATCTTTCCCACCTTCTGGTCTTCATCCTGGCTCTCCTCCACGCCAGAAGTGCCCCTCTTCTCCCCAACACACACATCACCCGGCTAACCAGGCTAACTAACCCTTTCTACTTCAGATTTCAGCTAACCCATCTTTCTTCAGCCCCACGTTGGCCTGCCTGGAATAGATTCACCTCCCCCATCCTACACATTCGTAGCACCCAATACTTCTTCCCAGCAGGAAGCACAGTTGTAATTAATTAATTACATTTCACTAGTTATTTCTTACCCCTGTTCCCCACTACCTGTGAGCTCCATGAGGGCAGCTTGCTGCTGCATCTCCTGGGCTTGGCACATGGCAAATGGCTGGTAAATACTTAAAAAGGCGAATCTTTAAAAGAATTTTTTAAGCATCTAGTACAGGGGTCAGCAAACTTTTTCTTAAAGGGTCAGATGGTCAGTATTTTAGATTTCACTGGCTAAGAGGCAACATCAAGGCTGTTAACATTGGTTCTTACATATCCATTTTAAGCATAACCATTTTAAAATGTAAAAGCCGAGCAAACAGGCAGCTGGCCAGATTTGGCCAGAGGGATCTAGTTTGCTGACTCTTGATTAAGTATATGCCAGGTCCTCTGTGGTTTGGGGGTGTGGCAGAGCCTGCTGTTTGTCCCTTAGTGTCTCCATTCTCCTCTTCTGCAGGAACAGAATGCCCACACTTCAGGTGGGTACATAGTCTCTTGGAATAAAAACCCCATTCCCAGCCTCCCTTGCAGCTAGGCATGACCATGCAACTAAGTTTACCTAGTGAGGTACAAATGGAAGCATCATCTGGAAGCTTCTGGGAAGCTTCCCCAACCAGTAGTTAGCACATGGTGTTTCCTCATTTTTTTTCTTTGTCCCTTTCTCCTTCCTGGTGGCTGGAATGTGGATGTGATGTCTGGAACTCTGGAAGCCATATTGATCCATGAGATATCCTTGGGAAGGGAAGCCTTGTGTAGTGCCCAGAAGGGCTCACTCCATGGAGTGCCCCCTACACCAGGCCTGGACCCATTTCTTTTAAGCATGCGAGAGAAGCAAAGGTTTCTTTCGTTCAAGACTCTGTGATTCAGAGGCTTTACATTCTAATCCTAATAGTATAGGGGAGGGGAGGGGAGAAGGGTACTGAAGAGAGTAGGAAACGTTCTCTTGTCTGCACACAAGCTAGTTAGGAGCAAACAGGTACCCGGCTCTAACTCACTGGGCCTGCACTGCCTATAAGTGGCTGGGATGAGGTAATGGCTTCTTAGCTCTCAGGGAGTAAGGGACACTCCTCAGAGGTGATGTTTCTCTGGGGTCTGAAAGCCAGGCAGGAAGTTTCCTGTGCATCAGACGACTTAATGCAAATCTTTCCCACCTTCTGGTCTTCATCCTGGCTCAGGTAAGAAATAACTAGCGAAATGTAATTAATTAATCACAACTGTGCTTCCTGCTATGCAGTATTGGGTGCTATGAATGTGTAGGATGGGGGAAGTGAATCTATTCCAGGCAGGCCAACACGGGGCTGAAGAAGGATGGGTTAGCTGAAATCTGAAGTAGAAGGAGTTAGTTAGCCTGGTTAGCTGGGTGATGTGTGTGTCAGGGAGAAAATGCAAATGGCCCAACTAGGGGGCTCATGGGCCTACAGATTTGCTTAGGGTCACTAGCCATCCAAAGTTTTCCCCCAACTTTTTATTTTGAAAAGGTGCCCCACAAAAGTGCAATGAACATCCACATACCTTCACCTGGATTTACCACTTGATACTGTTTTCTCACGTGCATTCTCTTGCCACATGTCTATGAATAGAAAGAAAGATGACAGACGTGTGTGTGTGTGTGTGTGTGTGTGTGTGTGTGTGTACATGTACATACATACCTTGCTGATGTCATAACACTTCTAGATTTTTGGTGAATAGCTCCTAATGACATTCTCTTACATAACTGCAACACAGCTCTCGCACTATTTGGTATGAAATGTATCACACACGTGATATGATAATAGCCAATTACTGTACCGATACCGACACAGCAGTACCCACATTATTATGTAACGCCCGGTCCACGTCCTCTCGTCCCCAACTGTCCTGATGATGTCCTTTGCCTTGCTCTTAGCTGTCATGTCTCTTTGGTCTTCTTTCATCTGGGGCGGTTCTGCTGTCATTTTCATTTTCGTCTTTTCTGACATTGACATTCGTCAAGAATCTAGGTTAGTTTTTTTTGTAGAAAATCTTTTAATGTGGATTTGTGCTTTTTTAAAAAAATGTGAATTGTTGCCAACCTTTGAGAGTCTGACATGCGTCTTAAACTCTGGACGTTCACTCTCAGCAAGAAGTCCAGAAGCTCTGGCACAGCTGGGTTTGCCTTTGTGCACCAGTGGACCTGAGGGGCGGCAGCCCCCAAGGCAGATCATGGCTTTCCTGGGGACCCCTGCCACTCCGCTCCCTGCTTTATTTTCCCCCAGACCCTCTGTACCCACACTGAATACCTGCAGTCCTGCCTTAAAGGATCCACCAAGTGCCATGAACACATGTGCAGGACCCTGGGGGTCTGAGAGGTCCCGATCCCCCTGTAGGTGGATGTCAGAAGCTCAGGGTGGCTGGAGATTGGGTTGGAGAAAGTACAGCTAGCACCACGCCTGGCTAATAAATTTGCTGGGCCTAGCAGAGAATGAAAATGTGGGATTCCTTGTTCAAGAGCTATGAGGAATTTCCAGGGCAAGCACAGTGGCTCACACTGGTAACCCCAGCACTTTGGGAGACCAAGGTGGGAGGATTGCTTGAGGCCAGGAGTTTGAGATCAGCCTGAGCAACGTAGTGAGACCTGTCTCCACAAAAAATAGAAAATTTAGCTGGTGTCGTGCACACCTGTGGTCCCAGCCAGTCAGGAGGCCGAGTGTTTGAGGTGTCAGTGAGCTGTGATCATGCCACTGTACTCCAGCCCAGTGCACAGGGTCCTTCTGAGAGCAGATGCCCAGGCATGGGTGGACAGAACGCAAATGGCCTTACAGAGCAGGCCAAGAAGTTTGGATTTTATCTGTCACCTACTGAAGGATTTTAAGCAGGAAAGCTCCAAGCTCAGGAGGGTACTGCAGAAAAAAATCACTCTTTGAAGGAGTTGATAAAGAGAGCTTCATCTTTGCAAACCAAAGTGGAAATGCAGGTGTGGTGGCTCACACCTGTTATCCCAGCAACTCAGAAGGCCAAGGCAGGAGGATCACTTGCGGCCAAGAGTTTGAGACCAACCTGGGCAACATAGCAGGATCCTTGCCTCTAAAAAATATTTTTCAAAAATTAGCTGTCAGGGGACAGGGAAGAGGGGAGAAAAAAAAATTAGTTGGGCCATGGTGGTGCATACCTGTGGTCCCAGCTACTCGGGAGGCTAGATGGGAGGATTGCTTGAGCCCAGGAGTTCAAGGTTACAGCGAGCTGTGATTGCACCACTGCACTCCAGCCTGGGTGACATGAACCCAGCCACCTGGCCCAGCCCACAGCAAACAGCTGTTGATGCGGAGTCCTGAGGAGTGCCAAGGAGGGACTTCTGCTCACTGCTCGAAGATGGGGATGAGAAGGGAGCTGTCTGGGTCCCATGCTTGGAGCCTGACGCCCTCCACCCACAGTGAGAATCTTGACCGCTGGAGCCTAACAGCCCTGGGAGAGGCTGTGCCGGTTGGGGCACAGAGACAGGAAGGAACAGCCAGCGTCACAAAGCCACTGCTGGGGTGAGAATGCAAGTGGCCCATTTCTAGCACGACAAATGCATTCCAGACTGAGGTCTTTCTGGTGTCTCCGCATTACCATACCTCCTACCCTTTATGTTCTTTGTATTTTTCTTTTCAAGTGATTTGGGACTTAAATGTATTTTAAGAGGAAAATTTATATCTCTGCCATTAACCCGGATCACTTGCCATTCCTGGTGACTATTAACAAAATAAATACAAGAAGAACCAAACAATACTGTAAATCCTAGCTAGCCAAGTAATGCCTGCAGAAGGGGCTAAGCTGGGGGGCCCTTTTTCTCTTTGTTAAAAATAGCAGTAAGTCAACAAGGGACGGGATCAGCAAATGTTAGAGAGGCGTGAGCACATACTAATTCCAAACTAAAACTTTCTCCTTGATGTAAGCAGAAGGATTGAAAAAGACTTGAAAATGAAAATCACTCTCTCTCTCTTTGGATACAATGTTATTTAGTACGGTGCCTGTCACACAACCTAAAAGGATCTCGGAAAGTTCAGTGTGTGTGACGTGCTCTTCGGGAAATACAGATCAGAGGTCAGCGGTTCTCAAAGTGTGATCCCACAACACCTGAGAACCTGTTAGAAATGCACACTGTCAGGTTCCGCCCCAGGCCCACTGAATCAGAAACAGGGAGTGGGCCCAGTGATTTAACAAATCCTCTAGGTCTGCGGTCCCCAATATCCGGGCCAGGCCCAGTACCAGTCCGTGGCCCGTGAGGAACCAAGCCACGCATCACCACCTGAGGTCCACCCCCGCTACCCCACCTCCCCCACCCCCATCCATAGAAAAATTGTCTTCCATGAAACCGGCCCCTGGTGCCGAAAAGGTTGGGGACGGCTGCTCTAGGTGGTTCTGACCGAGGTTGAGTCTGAAATCCTCTGCTCTAAATCCTAACAGATAGCGACAACGTAGCATGGGACAGATCTGGGAGCCATCCCTTAGCAAGCAGGAGGGGGAAACGTCTCTGTGCCTCGGTTTCCACATCCGTAAACTAGAAAGACAACAAGAGCACCCAGCTCGGAGGGCCGCAGTGAGGCTCAAACGAGACACCTGTGACCAGGGCTTTGCACCTGCCTGGTGGCACCGAGAAAGCTTTGCACAAATAGTAGCTGCCGTTATTGGCGGTAATATTAATAGTACAGAATGAGTAGGACTCAAAGTAGAAGAGGAGTATTTCCTTTTCCCAACAGTCCTCTGTGTGATTTCGCCTATTAACAGTAAGTATAGGGCCAGGTACAGGCACGGTGGCTCACGCCTGTAATCCTAGCACTCTGGGAGGCCGAGGCTGAGGCTTGAGCCCAGGAGTTTGAGGTTGCTGTGAGCTAGGCTGACGCAACAGCACTGTTGCCTGGGCAACAGAGCAAGACTCTGTCTCCAAATAAATAAATAAATAAATAAGTATGAATTCTTTTTGAAATTTTTAGAAAAATCTAGTAAAATAAAAATATTTAAGAAAAAAACATTTAATATAGTATATACATGTGACCATTTGTATCAAAAATTAAATTTATGTATCATTGGTGTACAGATATCCTGTATGTGTTTGCATAGAAAAATCTCTGTAAATATGTACATTTAAATGGAAACAGTGGTTATGTAGAAATCTCTGGATAGTTGTTTCTTTTTTGTATTCGTCTATCTTGTCTGATTGTCTTTGGTTTTGTTTTGTTTACAATAGGCATGCTGTTTAGCTAAACTCAGTGGTCGTCCACGGGATTGGGGGCGACACTTGGCGATGGCCGGAGGCAGTTTCGATGTCATGACTGGTGTCAGTGCTACTGGCATCTAGTGGGTAGAGGCCCAAGGCTGCTGCTAAGATCCCACAGTGCACAGGACAGTCCCCATCACAGAGAATGATCTGGATGAAAATGTCGGTAGTGGTGTTGTTGAGAAACCCTCTTTATAATCGGAAAAAACAAACAATGAAGCTGTTTCTATCCTGAAGTCCCACGGCTGCTCCTCACTGGGGCTGTTTTGCCCCCACTAGCTCATTTCACCCTGAAACAACGTTATGAGATAAAAGCATCCTCCTTTGACAGATGAGGAAACTGAGGCACAGAGGCACGTGCTTTGTCCCAGCACGTCCAGCTGGGATTTGAACCCATCCCTGCCTGGTTCCCAAGCCCCACCGTCATACCCTCAGCCCGGTCCTGACCCTCAGGAAGTTCCCCTGCAAAGGGACCACTGTGGGCTCAAGCCTCCCTCAGCCCTTCGCGCAGCTGGTGCCCAGCCCCGTGTCTGTGGAATTGCTGCAGACGCCCCGGAGGCGTGCCCGCACCTCGCAGGCTCTCTGGTGTCCTCGCCTGCTTGTAAAGAACGAGCCTTTGAAGTCAGCCTGTGGGTCACGCATGAGCCCACCCCACGCCCGGCCACAAATATTTCCCCAGCTCTGTCCCTCCATCCTCCTGCGTTACCAGTCTAAAAGCCAGGGATGCACCCACGCTGGTTTGGGGCTTCGGTCTCTTACAGATCAAAAGTCTCTCCTGCCTCCATTCTTACAAATTTATGTGATCTTTTTTTTTCCTTCTTGTACTCCATTGTTCAACACCAGGACCAAGCTCTTGTCATCAAAAATTGAATGCTGACAAGATCCCCAAGATATCCAGCTCTATGCTGCCCCCCAACCCTAGTTCTCCCTCTCAGCCCATCTTGTAAAATACTGCATGGTTTGTAGCAGGAATCTTCAGGTTGGCTTTCTTCAAAGTGACACCCCCGCCCCAGCCTGCGGGACAAGCTACAAAGAGCCCCCCTAAAGACAGCGCAGCTCCTTAGAATGCCGTTGGGGGGGACCAGGAGAGGGGTCTTGCAGAGCCCACCTGATGGGCAGCAGTAAACAACCCTGCCTGGGAGTCGTTAGAGCAATGCAAGCAGGAGAGACGGGATGAGACTTGAGTGTCTCTGGGCTCAATGTGGAAATAATCATTTCTAAGAAAAACAACAAATTAAACATTTTAAGGAGCTTCCTGTTGTATGATTTAAGATCTGGTTTGGCTGGAATTAGATTAAAAGACATAAAATATAAACATTTCACAGAGTGTCTCCCAGTCTCCATCTCACCCACCCTCACTCCCCACAAGCACACACACACAATCTCACACACACACAATCACACACACAATCACACACACAATCACACACAATCATACAGTCACACACAAAAAATCACACAATCTCACACACAATCACACACAATCACACAATCACACACAAAAAATCACACAATCTCACACACACACAATCACACACAATCATACAATCACACACACAATTATACAGTCACACACAAAAAATCACACAATCTCACACACACACGGCCATGAAGGATCAAATGTCAAAACTGAAAGAGAAGGCCGGGCACGGTGGCTCACGTCTGTAATCCTAGCTCTCTGGGAGGCCGAGGCGGGCGGATTGTTTGAGCTCAGGAGTTCGAGACCAGCCTGAGCAAGAGCGAGACCCCGTCTCTACCAAAAATAGAAAGAAATTAATTGGACAGCTAAA
>CAUYSK010094655.1:0-21653 GCA_963575035.1 Avahi laniger
TTCTTTCAAACTCATGGCTTGGCTTGTGATTATTTTTCAAAGTTTTTTTTAGAGCAATTTTTGTGAAACCATGGATAAGTGAAAAATTCATGTTATTTTCAAAGATGAGTTCCATCATGAAACCAGTGCTGTGCAGACAGCTCTAAATATCAGGGCAGTGTTTGTGAAGGATGTGACTAATGATCACACATTATGTTGGTGGTTTGAGAAGTCCCATTGTGGTGAGTTTAATCTTGAAAATGAGCCACGTGGGTGACTTGAGATGAAGGTGGATAATGATGAGCTAAAAACCATAGTGGAAGCAAATCCATCTTATCCTGTGTACAAATTAGCAGCAAGGTTTGACGTTATTATTCCAACAATATTGGGCCATTCAAAACAACTTGGCAAGGTAAAGAAGCTGGATAGATGGGTACTGCATGAATTAAACAAGCATCACAAGAGAAATCATCTCAAAACTTGCCTTTCTTCGCTGTCACGACATAAAGGTGAACTGTAGGTTACATATGATAAAAAATGAATTCTTTTGACAATGGCAAGCATTCAGCATAATGATTGGATAAAGATGATGTGCTGAAACAGTCCAAAACCAAATATTCATCATAAAAAGCTAATGGTGTCTGCTTGGGGGTCCAGCACTGGCATTATCCACTACAGCTTCATGAAACCTGGTCAGTGCATCATAGCAGATGTCTACTGTAGCCAGTTGGCGAAATGATGAGGATGCTTGTGGAATTAAGCAGTCAAGATTGGTCAACAGAGACAGGCCAATCCTCTTGCAAGACAACGTTCCACCACATCACACAAAAAATGTTGCTCAAACTTCTGAGGCTGGACGTGAAAATCTGTGTCATCCATCATATTAAGACCTTGCACCAACTGACTATCACTTATTCCAGGCTTTGGATCACTTCTTGCAAGGAAAAATGTTCAATTCTCAACAAGCTATGGAAAACGCCTTTTATGATTTCATCGTCACTCACTCTCCAGGCTTATTTGCTGCTGGCATAAACAAGCTGTCATTAAGATGATAAAACTGTGTCAGTATAATAGTTTAGGCACATGTTTTGGTTAATGGTACTGTTTCTTGCTTGATATATAATAAACTAAACTTTTCATTTGAAATTGGACATTTCATACTTAATGACCTTAATAATCAAATCCAAAGATTTGGGATTATTGTGCAAGTCTCTTTTCAGTTGTTTAGGAGATCTAAGGTGAAAAACACGGTTATTAGAATCACTAAACTTTCAAACATTGTATTTGCTATTGACTGAATGTTTGAGTCCCCCCAAATTTCAAGTGTTTAAGTCTAAATCCCCAATGTGATGCTATTAGACATGAGGCTCTGGGGGAATAATTGGATCATGAAGTGGAGATCTCAAGAAAGAGATTAAAGTCCTTATAAAAAGGGACATTAGAGAGATAATCTCTCTCTGTCTCCTTCATAAGAAGATACAAAGAGAAAACAGCAGTCTGCAAACCAGTAAAAGGAACGTTGCCAGAAATGGAATCTCTGCTGGCTTCTTGATCTGGGACTTTCTAGCCTCTAGAACAGTAAGAAATAAATTTCTGTTGTGTAAGCCACCCCATCAATAGCAATGTATTATAGTAGTACAAGTGGACTAACATAGTAATGTTTTCTAACTACTCTAATTAAAAAAAAATAAAGTGTTTAATTGTTCCTCAAAATTTGAGAATTTTATAGTATTTATATGAATATCAGTTTTCTTGATAGCCAAAGAAATTAATAGACTTTTAACTCTTTAAAAAATGAGTTATCCATTCCTATGATCACTAGAAATGACTATGAAATTTATTTAGGTGGGTGGGCTTACAAAATTGTGGTTAACACACTGTAACTATAATCTCAGTAAGGAAGCAGGCAATGATGATTTGCAATTTATCTCTGTGAATGGCACAGAGGTACACATTTTAATTACTATAATCTGAATTAATTTGGGACCGAAGATGTTTCCATTTTTTTATTAATATAAAATAATTCATATGGAAACTTTTCTCTGCCATAAAAATCAGAGGTTAGTCTCATACTCTACTTTTTGTAGCAATCAAAGCCATTCACGTGGTGATGTATGGTAGTGATACTTAATTAGTACTTTTATAGTCTGAGAATGAAAGAGGCTTATTAGAGGTCATGAGAGTTTAGAGGACGAGTCTGATTTTGAAAGCAGAAGCAGTTTTTAATCGATTATCCTGCATATACTAAGCAAAGCTTATTATTGTTTTTCAAAGGCTAGTTATGATAAATTTTTGCTAATCACATAGCTAACATCATTTTTGTATTGTTTTAATAAACATATATAAATCAGTATATTTACAAATCAACAAACACATTTGTGATGCCTTAATTTATGCAACTTTGTGAGTTCCCACAAAAATGTCTCCTTTAGGTAATGATGATTAAAATATCCTCCCTTTCATGTAAGTCTAGGGATATGCGAAATACGGAAGAAGAATTTTTCATCTATAATAAATGATAGGTGAATTATGAAAACTTAATTACAACATTTAGCAACAAAATAGAGTCAGAATAAAACAAAAAGTATACTTACAAATATAGGCCATATACTGTCTCATCATACAACCACATATTCTGGAATAATCATGGAATCAGACTCTTAGAGATTTAAATCTCCTTCAGCGCCAGCTGGCCTTGATTCTGTATGTTCCCATAGTGCAATCATATTGCCTTCACAAATGTGACTCTAAGCACTCTATTCCATATCACCTCGTTTTTAAACATAAACTATCTTTTTTTAATATAAATTATCTGCTATGAATTTTTAAGCTGGAAACAAAACTGTGGTAGATTTATTATAAGAGAAATTTTAGAGCTGATACACAGAAACAACCTCAAAATTTCCAAGAGTAATTTTGATTTAGTATGACTCTGGGCAAATGATACTATAAGACAAAACCTATATTCCGTTATCTCCTCCAAACATAGAATTTACAAAACAAATCAATTAGAAGGAAAGGCACGAAATATCTCCCCCCTCAAAATAAAAAGAAATACATGTATATTGAAAATATAGTGAATGAAACAAAGAAAAACCTCTAAGTTATCACATAAAACTTTATATTTCCTTAATTTAAACTATAGATTTGAGTTTATTAAAAATTTAGCATCACAAATATTAATATATGGAAATTAATAAAAATAGATAAAAGACAAATGCTGAAAATGTAAATAAGTATATTGGTAAATAAAGAAAAACATATATAACAATAGGCCTGATTTACAGATATATTTCATAATTGTAATGAGGCAAAAGATTTAAGCCATGAATATTATGCATTTAATTAGGTTCTTAGGTTTACATGAGTAAATACTGAGAAACAAAGGAAGACAGATATATTAACAATCTCATAATGGAGGGATTAGCATAAATTTATTATAATTAACAGTCAAGATAAGGGAAAATAAAAGCAAAAGGAATTAGGATTTGACAAGTATGATTAGCAATATTGGGGCTATACAGCTAGATATTAGGTGTTTTCCAGAGTAGAACACACACATTATTTTCTAATATATGTAGCAAAAATTATCCACAAAACATGGAAAACTAAATCTCACACAGAAAAATCATGGTATTTTCAGATAATAATGCAATAAAATTAGTAAACGACATCATGTAAATTTGTGGAGGAGGATAGGAACATTCATTGGCAATGTAAGATTAAAAAGAAAAAAAACCAGAAAAAATAAAGTTTGTATTTTTGAGTTTCTTAATGGATGTTCTGACTTTGTCTTTTGCTCTGGAACTGATCTATTCTGGGCAGTTAGTGTCAGGGAAAAACTGATGCAATATGTATATATTTGTTTTTATGTTAATCATCCTGCCTGCCTGTTGCTCTTGGTTTGCCCTGTCTAAAGGGAAAAACTAGCAATTGTTCCAGTGACTGAGGCTTAATCGAGCTGTGACATAATTAGAAGTCATGTCTCCATGGTGCTCTTGCTTCTATCCTGATTTGACTAGGATGTTAAATGTAGCTACTTGGAGCAATATTATTCAAAGATTTAAGATACGTACAAAGAGAATAGTTAAATAATCCTGATGAATTCATACTGTGGATTATTCTGCTATGAAATATGTCAGAGTCTTAATACACATTGCCAGGGTTTGATTATTTGTGTCCCCCTAAAATTCATATATTGAAATCCTAACTCCCAAGGTGATGTATTAGGAGGTGGAGCCTTTGGTAGGTGATTAGTTGATAAGGTGTAGCCCTCATGAATAGGATTGTTACTCTTATAAAAAGATCCCAGAGAGCTAGTTCAACCCTTCCACTACATAACGACATAGCAAGAAGGCACTGTCTGTGAGGAAAGGGCTCTAACCAGAAAATAAATCTGCCAGCATTTTGGTTTTGGACTTCTCAGCCTCCGGACCTCTGAGAAACAAATTTTTATTGTCTATAGCCACTCAGTCCATGGTATTGGGTATCACAACCTGAACAGATTAAGACATGCATACAACAGAACTGAATGGTATTCATTTATTCATTGAGGAAATGTTTATTGAACACCTCCATAAAGATTTCAGATGTATGAATAATTCAAAATACTTACAAGACTTCACAGAGCATACTCGCTATGTTTTTTTAAAGGCAAAAGTTGAGGAACAAAAAGAGCAAGAGAGTGCAGGCAAACATTGAGGGAGTTTTCAGAAATAAATCAATCAAAAATTTCCAGTGTCTTTATCTTGACATTGACCATCAAGATCTATACAAAGAACATTGACTTTGGAAAATCTCAAAGGAAAGTTTTGGATGGGGATTTTTATCCCCCTTTGGTCATATGATGAATTGATGTTGTCTAACAGGTATGCCAATTAAAAACCATCAGTAAACAAATAGTTCCATAGTGTTTCAGATTTTAGAGCATATTGCGATGGTTAATTACATGTGTCAGCTTTACTGGGTATCATAAAGTCTACCACTCTTATCTTGGCCAAGAATCAAACTCAGACATCCAAGAGACCTCAGAGATATCCAATCTAACTGTAGTTCAAATCTATCCTACACTCCTACAGTGTGCAAGACACCGTTCTAACCACAGGTGGTATAGCAGTTAATAAAAAGAGAATAGATTTTCTTGTATACCTGGAGGAAACAAAATAAATAAGTTAATATATATAGAACTAGGTAATGACAATACCATGGAAAATAATAAAAGAGAAAAAAAGTTATATGTTGTTGGAATGATGCAGTTGTTACCTTAAATCTAGTGGCCAGAAAGACATAATTTGCAAAAAGCAAATAAAGATATGAGGAAGTGAAAAGGGGTACTTTTTGTCTAGAGAAGAATATCCCAGGCTGATGGAAGAGTAAGCTTAAGTACATTGAAGTGAAGCACCCCAGATTGTTCCATACACTGTGAGGAAGCCAGTGTGGCCAGCAGAGCATTTACAATCAGGAGAGTGGGAGTTGAAGTAAAAGAGGAAACTAGAGTCAGATTACATAGAGCCTTTGCAGGCATTTTGTAAAGATCTAATTTTTCTTTGAGTGACCTGGGAAGCCACTGGAGAATTTGAGCAGAAGAATCTTATTTTATGACACATTGGATGCTATGCTTAAAAGAGAATAAAGCAAGGCAACAACAGAGGCAGGGAAATTTTTGTGGGGACTGCACCAATAATTCAGACAATGAATACTGTTGACTTGTACTTGGGTATTCACAATCTATCTGCAGTATGTATCTCAGAAACAGTGCAGAGAATCTAGCCCCAACGTACCTCCAGGGGAGCTGCAAACTTTAAACAGCACAGTATTAATCACTAGGAACATAACTCATCCTTATCTTGGCCAAGGGTCAATAGCAGGCTACCAGGTATCTCTAGAGATAATCACAGAGCTGTCACAGTCAGATATAAGATAGTTCTTTTTTACACAGTCCAATTTCCTGACTCTTGGTCAAGGTTTTTTAATTATGAATTGCTCAATAGCATTCCTTTTTCTGCATCTTTTGTACCATTTATAAAACAGAAAAATCAAAAAGGGAAAAAATACCAAAATACTGGCTATACATATCATCCAATGAGGTATTGCTTAAAAGACACACTTCACTTAATCGAATAGTCCAGCGCAAATCTGTTTATCAATCTTGATAGTTACAGTATTTTGTCTTTTTTAAACAGAGTCCCCTTTTTTCATTTTTGTCTACATTGTGTTTCCTTTCTTTAGTGCTGATTCTAGGACTTTAGTTTGCATAATTCATAATTCTCTTGCAAAGCGTAAAGCGAATCCATATTTTTCTTCTTAACAAGACATAAATCATAGATTTCTCTATCCTTTTTGAAAACTCCCTGCTTATTTTAATTCCTCCTATTGTTATTGTCTGCCACTTAAATTCCACAATGCTTTCAAACACTTGAAATTCAGCAGTTCAGTAATGCTTTTATTTCTACTATTATTTCTTTTCAATACTTCCTTAAATGTCCTAATGTAGTTCATCATCTTATTTCTTTACCATTGTTTCTTACATCTTACCATTTCTTTGTTTCTGTTTAAAATTACACTTTATGCTTCAGTTCATCTTTCAGTTATTCCTTCAGATAGTGCGTAGATAATAAAACTTCTTGGATTTTGTATATCACAGAACATCTTTATTTCATCTTTACTGTTAAAGAAATATTGGAACACCTTTAAGCTTATGGTTAAATTTTTGGCTAGCAACCCTGTTATCTAATTTTTCATGAATTAAAGGGGCCTAAGACTTTAAGGGTTAATCCTCCATGAATATTATAATCTCAGTCTCTTAGGTGTATATTCTGTTTGACTAACTTTCTAGTTAAACAAGCTTAAAGTTCCACTCATATTTTCTGGTAACTGGATTTTTAAAAAAAAAAATTCTTCCCAGTTCTTTGTAGGTTTAGCATACTTTTGTCCTCTTTTTATAATGTGCTTCATATGCATCAGCAAAAAGTTTAATTTTGACTGTAAAAGTCAACTTCTGTATGTGAGTCACAGAAAAATAATGCTCTAATTAATTTGTGTTTGTTGCTACATAGTAAACTGCTTAAGAACTTTAAACTTCTAGCCTAGCACAGTTCCAGGCTAAAAATATCACTTGATAGAAGAATATTTTTAAATGATGTTTAAACAAATGCTAAATAACCATTTGTCAAAGGTCACCTCAAAAAATATTTTTGCCTGAGAGAAAATTTGGGGTGATTTTCCGCTTCCGGCAACCAAAAAATTCCTTAAATGTAAATAACATCATTAAAATTGAATTACAAAAATTAGGACTCTGTCAAAAAATCTAAATTACTTAGGCCAATGAACATTTATCATGCTTAAAACATTTCATCAGAAGTTATATCATTATCACACTATATTATTAATACAAACTGATTCAAACATTATTCTCTAGAATATATGTAATTGAAAAATGAGAACAATATCAGGTGAAATAAGATGCTTTAGAGGGGGCTTTATGAAACATCTTGAGCTATATAAAAGGAAAAAATTTTACACTAACATAAAATGAGTCTGGTTCAATTATTTTGTTTTTATAATAATCTCTCCATCCAAACATATAACTACTATAATTTCTTATGAAGCACAAACTAGAAAAAAACATTATTTTTAAAATGTACCCTTCAAGTTTTAAATATATATGATCAGTTTTGTATTTCAGTATTATCTGAATTTGCTGTTTTATATTCTATAGGGCTAGAAAATTAATTGATCAAATACTGTTACTCTCTACTGCTTCCTAATCCCCTTTTTCTTTCTGAAATATATGTATATAAATATATGAAACACATACATATATATACACATTTTGGAATCTATAACTGTAGTCTATTAAAATATTATACTCAAACTTATTGTGTTCTTATAATTCTAAGTTTTTTCTCTGAATCAGTTTTAATTTTAATTGAAAAAGGTGTAGTTGAAGTAAATTGCTTCAGTTCTTTATATCACGTTTAGTAAATGTAGTCTCAATTTTAAGTCATAGAAATTAAAAGATCTATTGATTTTCTGCCTACTTTTAATATGAAAATCACTTTTTACTGTCAAAAAAATTAAGAACACTTATAATGAGAATTTCATTGATCAGTGTACATAATCACACAAACACACACTGCTTCTATAAATGTATTAACGCTCTAGAATACTTCAATTTTCTTATTAATAGCACAATTTTACATAGACTTAAAGAAATCCTTGTAAAGTTCTCTGCGAGTCGTATCATCTGTTTGGGCTATATGCAATGCTCTATAAGCTTATCGGTTTTTATACCACTTATAATGAAATTGAACTCTCAGCATCTTCCAGTTCACATGGCATGCATGATTGCATGAGTTTATCTGCCCTCGAACTTGAATTAGTTAAAAATAGCTATTTAAAAAACTCCAATAAATCCATAAGACAGCAGGGAAATGGCAAGTGTGCAATAAGTAGCAAAATAATTAAGAAATTCCTTGGAAACAGAATAGAAAAAGAATAGAAAGTGACTGGTGAATAATTAAGCATAAAAATTCGCAATCCTAAAAAGTTCAGGAAAAGATTCTTTGCAGGTGAGAGAAATTCATCTCAAAGAAAATGCAGGGACTCTGAACTGTATATTGTTGATGGAGAGTTATAATATTCGGTTATGGGGTGCTTTACAAAACACCAAGGGAAGCCAGACTAGCCATCTCATCATCTTCCCCTATGAACTTAAAGCCACTTGCTGCAAAAATTCACCCAGGAAAAGAATCAAGGAAAAACGGTAGTGACATCTAATGGGTCCCCAGCTCTGATGCCAGGACCCAGCCAATTTTTTTTTATTTCAGAATATTACGTGGGTACAAATGCTTTGGTTTTATATTAATAGATTGCCTTTGCACCGCCCAAGTCAGAGCCACAAGCGTGCCCACCCACAGGCAGCAGGCACCACTCCTGCTAGGTGTAAATTTACCCATCCCCTCCTACCCTCCCACCTGTTCAACACCCGATAAATGTTACTTCCATAAAAAAAAAAAAATGGTGAACTACCTGTGTATTATCCTGGATGGAGCTGGAGCCCAGTCAAAATTTAGTTAAAGTAAATGTCTTTATCTATATCCACGGACTACACAGAGATTCCATTATTCATTCTTCCAATTCATTATTTATTAACACACACATATCTTAAGTGCTTACTATGTGCAAGGTACTTTTCTAAGTTTTTACCACATAGCAGCATGCAAAACATTAATCCTTGCCTTTGTGGAGGTTACAGTTGGCAGGAAGCAACCAAAATTAACAAAAAATAAAAGCAAATAAGCAAATTGTATCGTGTGTTAGAAGGTTGTGAATAGTAAGAATGGAAGAAAAAGGTTGTGTTTTTTAAGGAGCTTTTTGGTGTAAAATAACTCTGACAGTGGGATACAATAGTAAATAGGGTGGTTAGAATTGTCCTCACGGAGAACTGAATATTTAGCAAAAATGTGATGATGGGGAAAGCCAAATAAATGTGAGACGATACAAAAGTATGAATGTTTTCAATGCTACTCAATTGCATATTTACAGATGGTTAATATGAGAAATACTATGTTAGATATATTTTACCTCAATAAAAAAATTATCAAGCCACAAAAAATACATAGATGAAACTTAATGCCTATCTAATCTGAAAAGGCTACATACTTTATGATTCCAATTACATGGCATCATCAAAAAGGCAAAGTGCAAAGATGATAAAAAGATAAAGCTATATTCCAGGCCTATGTGATAAAGAAAACATTTGTACCTTTTTTTTTATCTCCATTTGAGTGATAAAAATGGGCCATTCCTTATCTTTAGCCCATGATTAGAATAAGCAAATTTCCCTAGACCAAAAAAAAAAAAAAAAAAAAAATGGCCTGTTAACATCTTATCTTCTTAAAATGGTTCTTCCTTTTTTGGAATCTTAATTCATCTAGATCTCAATGCTTACACAGATCTCTAAAATTAAAAAGAAAAAAAAATAAACATATGTGACTTTTCCTTCCCTCTACAGCAGAAGCATTGGCCTATAAACCTATTACATTCTACTGAGAGGAAAAAGTCCTATGTCTATTTTGATGTGAGAAAGAATCGATAAGATCTCATAAGTTTTGACTCAGCCACTCCAAGTCTTAGAATATATTATGTGAAAGTATTTGACAGCTATGAAGATGTGTAGAAATGTGATTATTGCAATCATGTTAGGGATAGAAATTTGAAATATTTATAATTCAAGTAAAATAGATCATTATTATATATGATAATTTAGTAAAATTCTCTATGTATAAGAATATTCCACGCTGATATTTAAAAATACATAAATCTGTCAACACATCGATCAGTGATAAGAATAAAGTCAATAGATAGATCTAATGGGAGATTGAAGAGGAGGCTCTGAGAGGTGTTCTGTGGTGCTGGTAATGTTTGGATTCTTCATTTGTGTCTTGATTACATGGATATGCTAAGTTTTGAAAATTCATCAAGGTATGCAATTATTAATTTCAAACTGTTCCATATGCATGTTTCACTTCAATAAAAACTGTACTAATTGCTAAAAGTGTAATTGTATATAGATATATAGTATAACAAAGACATAGATATAGCTATACTTATATATGGATTTATCATTTGTATATTGCTAAATACATAGGAAATTATAGGAATTGAGATTTCTAAGGGGAGATAACTTTTACACCATATGCTACAACACTGTTTAGAGGAATTTATTTCACCATTTTGGGTGGAAAATAAAAAATGAAAAGAAAATATTAATATGTTTACAATAATTTTCATTACTTGAAGATTTTTATATCTTCAGAGTAGGAAATAGCATTAATACTGATAAAAGTATTTTGCAGAAACAGGGGCCATTGCTTACTTTATTTTCATTCCTCTTCAATTCCTGTATTTCATAAATGTATATGTTATTGAAAATAGAAAAACAAAAGAAGGAAGAAATAAAGTCAGGAAAGTAGGATGGATAAAAGGAAAGAAAGAAGAAAAGAATTAAAGAAGTATAAAATAAAAACTAATATCAGGAGAATGAGCAAAATATTAAGTATGCCAAAATAAGTGCATTGTTTTCTTGAAATTAAAGGTAAAGGAAAAAATTTGTAGAGCCCTTGTGAACAGGTACCATCTTCTTAATCTATGATGGTATGAGTTAAACACGTACTGTATGATCAATGATATAAGAGTTTATGTATGAAACATCCAGATAAGTTACTACACATTCCCACAAATATTAATGTGTGTGTGTTAATATATACATGCATACATGTATATAGTGTCTGTGTGTATTTAAATAGCGCATAGTTTAAATTTCACAAGAAGCACTTTGTATGTCAACTCCAGGTTTAATTTTATGGTCATCTCATAGAGAACTATGATAATCTTTCTGAAATATGGAAGTGTTTGAAATTTGGAAAAAGGGAATGCTGACCCTAAATACTGACTAGTTTAGCGTAGCATACGCTGAATCATTGAAACTAATATTTAACAAAAGTGAAGCAAATATTAGAACCAAAAAGCTTTGTACTGCAGATTTCCATTTCTATGCATGCCTATTAATTGTAATTATAGTTTTATATATAATTTCTTTATGAAAACTTTTCACATTATCTTCCTTGAAAGTGAGGAAATTTGATTTTTACCATATATTACTGGGGAGAATTGAGAGATATCAGAGGATATATAGATTTTCAACAGTGGAAATGGAAACAATAATCAACAAAGTAGCAAGTAAGTTAAACCATCTAATGTGTAAAATTTTCTGCACAAATTTTGATAGTATTTTTAACTATGCAAAAATCAAAAAGAAATTATCTGTAATATTCGATTTTTGCACTACAACAAGTAGCAATTACACCACAAATCAGTGATAAGAATTATAATTAGGCTGGGCGCAGTGGCTCACGCCTGTAATCCTAGCACTCTGGGGGGCCCAAGAGGGGGGATCGCTCAAAGTCAGGAGTTTGAGACCAGCCTGAGCAAGAGCAAGACCCCATCTCTACTAAAAATAGAAAGAAATTATCTGGACAACTAAAAATATATATATGGAAAAAAATTAGCCGGGCATGGTGGTGCATGCCTGTAGTCCCAGCTACTTGAGAGGCTGAGGCAGGAGGATCGCTTGAGCCCAGGAGTTTGAGGTTGTTGTGAGCTAGGCTGATATCACAGCACTCTGGCCCGGGCAACGGAGTGTGACTCTTTCTCAAAAAAAAAAAAAAAAAAAAAAAAGAATTATAATTAATATTCTTTCGAACATTTAAGTAATACATGACATATTAAAAAAATAAAAGACAAATCAAATGTTTCAATATTCAGAGTCATTCATGAAAACAGAATTAAAAATGAAGTTAAAAAGAAAAGTTAAAACAATATTCAGCACAAGGCACGGTTTCTAACATAATAGGTACTAAATACATTTTTTATTGTTGTAAATGAAGGAGTAAAAAGTAGATATTTAAAAATAAATAATGGTGTTAGTTTTAAGTGAATAAATGGGAAATATTTGTTTTATTCAGATAGAATTGAGGAATTTGAACATGTATGCTTTCTATTTCTGAGCCACAAATATATAAGAACTTATTTAAATCTTTGGAGTAGTTTAATTAATAAATTGAAGGTACAGATATATTTTAATCATCACCATACACATAATCTTAAAACTTCAGGGATAATAAAAAAGAAAAGCAGTTAGTTTTGCATTTCTTTAGATATAGTCTTGTATGACAATATAATCAAGGTATCCAAATAAATGTAACAAAGGCAAAAGAAGAGTAAATGTCAATGATTTGAAGGAGAATGACCATAATATATCAAGGACTGTGTTAGGTTAATCATAATGCACAGGCTATGAACAATGAAAACGTTTCTTCAAATGAAGAGAAATAAAATAGATAACTATGCATTAATTATAACTTGATTCACAAACATAGAGAACAAATTACGGACATGGATAATATCTTTATCTCTTTTTCACCAACAAACTCAACTACATCTTAGTAAGATGAGTGAAACGACTTTTGGAAAGTTTTCATCATGGAACTACTTCTCAAATATTAAAAATATGAATCATAAGAAATTCATTTTTTCTCTATGAAAATGTGCTTTATTTTGTTCCAAATCAAAACTATTGGTTTTATAAAATTGTTTCTATATAAAATGTAGAACAGATTATTATATCAAACTAATTCCTGATATAGCAATGAAGACAGTCATTAATAGTTATAGAAAATGTAACATTTGCCTATTTTTTTGCCTGTGAAACCCTTGGACTGTGCATGAGTAGCAATGGCCATATGTGTCTATAATTAATTACAAATTACCTACTGAACTGATGATACCTAGCACAGCTGGGTTTTTTCCTCTAAAACTAATGTTTAAGCATTGAAATGTTCATTGATTTCTATAGCCATATGTACATTCACATTTTTGTAATGTACTAGTTTAATTACACATTTCAAAATTTTTTCTTAGGTAATCATCATGACAATATTTTATCAGGAAAATTTGAAATCTTACATAGAAATGCTACAATTATTATTGTTTAATAGTAGAAGATTTCACATCTATTACACTTCCCATTCTTCCAAAATTTTTAGATATTTTAGATACATTAATCAAATAATGTAATGACAGTAGAGCCAACCTTGAGATTCAATATTTGCCTGAATATGTTTCATTATTTTTCTTTCCTTAAAAAAAATGACACTGTGCAGCTAATACAATTTCATGAAGCATGTCACTAGACATAAAACTCCTTTGATTATTGTTAACAGAGCAACTGAAAAATGTTTTTCAAAACGTGAAAGACAGAAAGAGAAAAAGAGAGAGAGACTCAGTAAAGATAAGATCCAAGACAGCAAAGAGATATGTGCAGAAGGACAGCCCAAAAAACACCTAATAGCAACATGGTGGGCTTCTAGTAGACCTAAAAAAGAAATTAGTAAAATCTTCTGCTTTCCAAAGTCTTGGCCTTTGTCTTGCATATGACATAACATTTTACAATACAAATAAAATCTTACCCTGTACACTTTTATTAAAAATCAATATATAGAAAATATATTTTCTATTAGCATATCTAAATGTATAAGGAAGTAAACTATCACTTGTAATGAAATATTACATATATTGAAAATAGGGATAAACACACATACACATACATAGACACATCACACATACACATTCATGTACATATGGATCAAATGACTAATTAGTACAGTGAGAACCAAATATGTCATGACACATATATAAACCAATGCTATAAGTTATATTATGGAAAGTACTCCTGACCATGAAAAAAATATTCAAAAATATATGATATCTCAAAATGTTCAAAATATAAAGATTTCTCTGTAAATTCTCAGATGTCATTGAATGGCTCTTATCTATGTGCTTTGAATATAAAATACAGACACTACAGTCTATGCATCACTTTTTAATTTATTTTCTCTATAGTCCTTGATTATTCTATAAGCATGTTTATCTCATATTGCAGAATTAGAAATGAAACACTTTTATACTGAAAAGGGGAACTGTATATATAATGCTACATATAAAAATAAATTTATGAGTATAAAATGTCTAATATTCTATCACAATTTTTAAATGACTTCAAGAGAATAGCTGAGACTTAGATTATACTTATTTCATAAATGTTCAGCAACAATCACTTCAAACCTAATAAATTTATAAAATGATGGAATCTCTCTAAATATGTACTTTTGGTAAGTCAGGTAATTAAAAGGAAAAATAAAACAGTGCAGGTAATGGACAGAAACATTGTTTCATTGAATACTCTCTTATAAAAAAGTTAAAAGCATGTCTAAAATATAACATCTTTTATAATGCAATGTTTACATCTTTCATTATTAGTAGGAGCATATTTAGAACTAAAGAAATATTAAGATTGATTATGTCTTAACTGTTTTATAGGCATCAGATATATTATATACACTTTTTTAAATTCTATCATTTCATAGAATATTTTTAGTATCTACTTCCTCATATGGGAAACAAGTGCTCAGTGAAATTACTAGTTGGATGATTATAAGTAGCAGATATCGAAATTTGAACAAATGTCTTCAACCATAATCTTTCATCTTAAACTCCTCTTTAAACTGTTCCTTGTATCAAAGATTGAAAGTTCAAATTTCTCTTAAAATGGCATTCTTGATACAAAAATAAGTTTTATAATTGCTTTAATAGGGTGTGTATACATGTGTGTCTGTGTCTGTGTGTTTGTGTGAATAAAAATATATGAAGGAACAGACATCACACAATTGTGTCTTGGACAGGAGTCTAAACTGAGTACCAAAAAAAAAAAAAAAAAAGGTAAAGAACAAATCAAATCAGGAACATAGACATTCAAAGATACTAAGGGAAGGAAAAAACATTTTAAGAAGGACGTAGGATAAATGTCATATTGTAAAGAGTGGTGAAATATGTTAATAGATTAAAATTAGCAATACAGAGATATTGCCAACTCTGCAAGAACATTTCAAATTATGAAAATGGAAACCCAGAATATTGTGGGTTGAAGATCAAATAAGGATAAATGAAAATAGATACACTGATAAGTTCCCTAATGTATCCAGGTAAATGTTGAAGAAAGAAAAAGAAGCACAGCAAGACAGTGATTAATTAGTATTGTGGCCTGTGGAACCTAAACGTGGTTTTGCTGGAAGAGCCAGAGAGAATGCTAAGGGAAAGACAAGACATACAACAATCAAAGTATATAAGGTTTCCATAATATAATAAGTTCACAGGGAAGAAAAATAAAGAAATCTGAGAAAAGAGAAATATGAAGACCAAGAGAGAAAGGATGTATTAAAGTTAGATTAAGTAAGGTGATTCTAAGTAAAGACAATAACCTTTTGGTCTCTTTTAGAATTGAAGATGAAGAGAAGTGTTAAGCATAAAGGAAATGACCTTTTTAAGGACTCTTTAGTGGTAATCATTTTCAACAAGTTTTAATCAGTGCAGAGTAAACACTGAAGAACTATCTTTAACATTGCTTGAGGTGTATATGTGCTGGTCATGAATTATTTTAGCTTTTTAATTTTTGAAATTACAAAAATTTTATATAAATTATCATATGTATCTCTTTAATTATAAGATAATATTTTTATTTTATTGTCTATAATTTAATTCACTAATTTTCTCTCATAAGGAATTTTTGTATTTTCTATCTGGTTTTATTGTATTTTTAGTCATATTCACTCACACATATAAATGTACACACATACATAGAAATATACATATTTATATATTACATATGAATACAAATTGTATAATTACATGATCTACTCATTTTTTTTCTGTAAATACAAATATAAACATACTCTCACTCATTTCTGGAGTGATATAACACAATATTATATTTTATAACATTACTATTAACAGAGCTTTTTTTGCAACAGAAAATGATAACATATGCTATAGACGTTCTACACTTTTTTGAGCCATTAAGAATCAATTACAACTAAACATTTAGAAATAAATGTTCTCCAAATAGTCTATGCTTTAATTTTATTCTCTAAAATGTCTACTAGTCTTTTAACAATATAACTATATAAAGCAATAGTTATGTAGTAGGTTAGAAATTTAAGATATATACTGGATTATTACTTTCTTTACACACTCTGGCTACAGAAACATATATTCTATTCTAGGAATTCTTGATTAGTTAATGTTCCTATAGGAGAATTGTTATCTAAATTAATTATAATATTAAAAGAGAAATAACATCACTAGCTATAACTGATATTAACATTATTATGTTTAAAAATTCTAAACACAAGAAATTCAAGGAATAACATGCCTTAAAGGAGAAAACTTTATGTCCAATTTGGTGATGACTGTGTATGATAGCTGAATATCAACTTTAACCTAAAATTTCTACTAAGTTATGATATGCTATTTTACCTGGGTTTTTAAAATGTCATCATGATTAGAGTGATATTTGGTGAAAGACCATGAGAAGAGTTAAAGGACATGGACTGCACCTTCACTTAAGGAACTCAAAACACAATTATGAAACAAAATACATGTGAATGATGATAAATTATAAAGAGTGTAATGACAAATGTTATGCAGGTATCTCTAAGTGCCATGGGAGTCAAATAACAGAGTGACTATCTTCAGACTAACAGTCTTTTCTAATAATTTTTCTCAAGTATTTCTTTTATTTTTACTGGTACTTTTAAATAACTATTTTTATTAAAAATGTTGAACTTAAGGAAAAAAATATACAAGGTACAGCCACACTAGATATATGTTTTTAGGCAATTCGCCTTTCTCTTAGTTAAACACAAGTTCTAAAAGTTTAAGCATTACAAAAAATTAGAGTCTAGTGAAAAATAACAAGTATATTTATTTAAACTAAAAGCTGTTCAAATATATACTGTGAATTCAACCACAAATGGATTCAAAGTATAGTAATATGTGTTAAAATAACATTATGAGTCTGCAATGCATTTTAATTCAAACATTTCTATATTAAACATTTCTTTTTATAAAGAAAAATATGACAAACTGAATCAAATACCTAAATATATTTTTGAATCCAGTGTCTCTATATATGATAAAAACACAAAATATTACAATTAAACATTATTGTAAGTGAAATATCTCAGGAAAAGACAAACAAAGACCACACGTACTCTCTGATAAATTGGAACTAATGGGCAAACATGGACACAGAGGGAAGTAAGTCATTGGAAATCAATAAGGGGAGAGTAAGGAGGAGGGTAAAAATCTACTTAACAGGTACAATGAACATTATTCTCATGATGGGCACACAGCCTTGATTCAAGCAGTATAAAATCTATTCATGTAACAAAAACATTTGTACCCCTTTAATATTTTGAAATAAAAAAATAGACAATTTCTCCTCTATCATTGAGTCTTCATTCTGAAAGCTCCTGTGTCATATAAAACTATGATTGAATAAATTTGTATGCCTTTTCTCCTATTAATGTGCCCTTTTTTTTCAGTTAATTTTCAGTGAACCTTCAGAGGGCAAAGAGAAAGGTTTTCCTTCACTCTACAATGCCACTGCAGAGATAAATAATTTTTATATATCTTGATACTTTCCCTCAAACTGTAGTAACTTCAACTCACACCAGTGCACTGAACCTACTTTTAGTAAACTCATCAATGATGACTAGTTGCCTATTCAGTAGGCCTATCTCATTCAATGTGAATCTTCAAAACATTTAACATTATTAATTTATTTTTATTTTGATTCCAATTATACTTATAATTATTTCTGTAACATTTGTCCTTTTGATTTATAGGACTCATATATATATACATAAAATATACATATATATTTTTTTGTGTGTATATGTGTGTATATATATGAGAATCACTTATTCCCCTATTTGATTGTAAGCAAATTCATTGAGCATGCAGTCCAGTTCTTCTCCTTGTTTTATTTAATAATTTTTACATGTTGGTAACAAAATATTTGATGAATGAACAAATTAATGTTCAGTTACCATAAAATATATACTTATATATTATCTCTCTATATATACACACATCTATGTGTATACACACACTCACAAACACACACAGACACACACACACACACACACACACACATATATATATGACTATAGATACATCCTTCAGCTTTCTCCAGTTCAAAAAAAAGAGAGCTTTTCTCCCCCCATGTTACTCATTCCCTAAAGACTTTTATCTAATGGATATACTCAATCTATCTAAATTTAGAATGAGTTTAGGATAGAATTTCACTATTTTTTATCTGAACAAACATTTATGTGCCTATTTGCATTAGGCCATGTTCTAGAGATGGGCATGTAGCCATTCACAATCTGTTCCTATGGCACTTATACTCTGCTGAGGCTTAGAAAATGATATCCCAAAATAAAGGCCTCAGAAACAGTCTCAGAAGCAAAAGTTTCTCTCTGCCCTTCTCCTGCCCTTCTGTCTCTCACCCTCATTCTACCCAGAAGTTAGCCATAGAAACAGGCCAGGCACAGAAAGTCAAATATCACACATTTTCACTCATAAGTGGGTGCTAAAAAATGTGTACACATGAATATAGACAGTGGAATGACAGACAGTGGAGACTCAGAAGGATGAGGGGGTAGAGGTGTGTGGATGGTGAGAAATTAGTTAAAGGGTACAACATACATTATTCAGGTAAGGGATACTCTAAAAGCCCTGACTTGACTGCTACATAATCTATGCATGTAACAAAATTGCACATTTACTCCATAATTTTCTCAAATAAAAGGAAAAAAAAATAGAATCTTTCCTCCCCAAGGCAAGTCACAGAAACCAAAATCCTTCTTCTCTAAAGCCAGCCATGAAATCTGAAAATATTACTTTAACTCCTGCTTTTCTGTGTAAAAACTGGCCATAAAAAAATTGTTTGACCTACTTCGTTTGATTTTAGTCAGAAGATCCTCATTCCAGAAAAGATCCTTGCGCATACCCGAGAAGAAGGAATGCTACATAGAGAGACAAAGAAGAATTTGGACAGGACTTGCTGGGTTTCCCCACCCAGTATATTAGCATTAGATCAGATATCTTTTGTGTGGTCATATTTCTACATGGCTGTCCATATTTTGTTGAATTTAAGCATAAAAATGGACAATTTCTTCTATTCTGCAGGTTGTCTGTTTGCTCTGCTGATAATCTCCTTTGCTGTGCAGAAGCTTTTTAATTTAATTAAGTCCCATATATTATTTTTGTTGTTGCTGAATTTCCCTTTAGGGTCTTAGACATAAATTATTTGTCTAGGGTGATGACCAGAAGAGTTTTTCCCACATTTTCCTCTAGAATATGGTTTCATGTCTTACATTTAAGTCTTTTATCCATCTTGGATTAATTTTTGAAGATCGTGAGATATAGGAGCCCTGCTTCATTATTCTCCATGTGGCTATACAATTTTCCCAGCACCATTTATTGAGTAGGGCTTCTTTTCCCCAGTGTATGTTGTTGACTGCTTTGTCAAAAATCAATATGTTGTAGGTAGCCAATTTTATAGCTGGGTTCTCTGTTCTGTTCCATTGGTCTATGTCTCCATTTTTGTACCAATACCATGTTGCTTTGGTTACTATAGCCTTGTAATAAAGTTTGAAGTCTGGTAATGTGATGCCTCCAGGTTTGTGCTTTTTGCTTAAGATTGCTTTGACTATTTGGGCTTTTTCTTGAAGCATAGAATTATTTTTTCTAGATCTGTAAACTATGATGTTCAATAAAGGACTAATATGCAGAATCTACAAAGAACTCAAACAAATCAGTAAGAAAAAGACAACTCCATTAAAAAGGGGGCAAAGAACATGAACAGAAGTTTTTCAAAAGAAGAGGGAAAAATGGCTAATAAGCATACAAAGAATGCTCAACATCACTAATCATCAGGGAAATGCAAATTAAAACCTCCTCAGCTCTATCAGAATGCTATCATTAAAAAGTCAAAAAAAAAAAAAAACAAAAACAATAGATGCTGATGTGGATGTAGAGATAAAGGAATCCTTATCCACTCTTGATGGGACTTCAGATTAGTAATCTCTATGGAACACAGTATGGAAATTCATCAACAAACTAAAAGTTGACCTACCATTCTGCTACTGGATGCCTACTGTGTATCTACCCAAAGGAAAATAAGTCATTTTATGCAAAAGAAACCTGCACTTGAATGTTTATTTCAGGACAATTTGCAATTGCAAAGTTGTGGAATCAATCTAAGTGTCCCTCAGTTTATAAGTGGAATAACAAAAGGTGGTATATGTGTATGTATGTGTGTGTGTGTGTGTATACACACACACACACACACACACACACACACACCATAGAGTACTCCTCAGCCATAAAAAGAAATGAATTAATGTCTTTTGCAGCAATATGGATGGAACATTCACATTGAATGAGATAGGCCCACTGAATAGGCAACCAGTCATCATTGATGAGTTTATTAAAAGTAAGTTCAGTGCACTGGTGTGAGTTGAATTTACTACAGTTTGAAAAAAAGTATTGAGATAAAAAGAAAGAGTTTTAGCTAGAGAAATATATAGACCAAGAAGTTATGTATATTAAAAATAATAGTGAAAAAATTCTTATTTGACACATTCTGAACTAATAGTGTGTGTCTGCTCTGCTTTATCAATGTAAACTTTCACTATAGTTTTCTTTTTGTTCAGTAATATGAGAAAACGCATAATAATATTAACATTAAATAATCTATTGTTTTGAATTTCTAAAGTTTTCTCGGCTGGGCATGATAGTTCATGCCTGTAATCTCAGCTCTTTGGGAGGCCAAGGTGAGAGGATTGCTTGAGCCCAGGAGTTTGAGACCAGCCTGGGCAACACAGTGAGACCCCATCTGTACAAAATTAAGAAAAATTAGCCAAGCATGGTGGTGTGGGCCTGTAGTCCTAGCTACTTGGGAGGCTGAAGCAGGAGGATCACTTGAGCCCAGGAGTTAGAGACTGCAGTGAGCTATGATCACAGCACTGTACACCAACCTGGGCAACAGAGTGAGATCCTATTTCAAAAAAAAAAACAATTCTCTCAATTTTTTCTAAATAAGTGGGATGCCATGTTTTTCAATGTGACATCATTTTATGATGTTAGACAGCATCCATATTCTGAATATCTTTTCTTTCTCCATGAAAAAAGTTATGTTTGCCTTC
>CAUYSK010094656.1:0-45785 GCA_963575035.1 Avahi laniger
AGTAGCTGGGACTACAGGCATGCGCCACCATGCCCAGCTAATTTTTTCTATATATTTTTAGTTGTCCCATTAATTTCTTTCTATTTTTGGTAGAGACAGGGTCTCGCTCTTGCTCAGGCTGGTCTCGAATTCCTGAGCTCAAACAATCCGCCCGCCTCGGCCTCCCAGAGTGCTAGGATTACAGGCGTGAGCCACCGCACCCAGCCTTGGTTTTATTTTTTTATTTCCTTCTTTAACTGACTCTTTCGATCCATCAGCCAGTTGCTGGTGTCAGTTGTGTCGGATAAGGGAGACTGTACAATTCCATTCCATCTGGCTGGGTCTCAAAGGATGTGAGTTTCCACCGGGCAAAGGAGGATGAGGATAGTAATCTGGGTGGAGGAAACAGGCTGAATAAAGTCACAGAAGCATGAACGCACATGATGTGTTAGGGAACGGGTGTAATATCAAGTGTGACTGGGACATGGGGTCATCAGGGCATCCCAGGAGGAAAAGTCAGAAAGGTACAGCGGTCCCAGACTGCTCAAGGCCTTGAAAATCATGCCAAGACACGTAGACTCGATCCTGTGGGCAGCCACAGAAGCCTTTCCTTGGGGATGTGATCTGGAGCCAGCCAAGTGCAACGCATGAAGTACAGGAAGGGGTCATTGGCATCAGATGTTTTCTGCAAATTCTCTTCCAATAGAGCTGAGTGGTGTATTTCTATGTCATCTTTCTTTGCACGTAACAGGAAAATTGAAATCAATTGAATGGCATAGGTCAAGTGCCCCAAGATAAACCTTATCCACTTCAATCCCTTTGCTGCAGGAATCCTGTGAGACATTTGCAAGAGAGTTTGGGCCTTAAGCCCTTTCTCGTTACTCCGAGTACTCAACAGTAGTTATCCAACCGTGCGTAGTAACAGGCATGCCTGTGACCACACATTCCACGTGTACTAATAATCGGTAGCATGGATGTCCACTCGAATTTAACACTATGATCATGTTGACCTTGCCTGGGAGATGCTTAGAATCTAATCAGAGAGATGGGCTGATATATAAATAATTATAATACAAGTAAAAGTTAAAAAATATCATAAGGAGGGAAAAGGTAAGTGACTTTTTTCCAGCATGAAAAACTACCTTCAGCATTTTTTATAAGACTGGTCTGGTGTTGATAAACTCTCTCAGCTTTTGTTTGTCTGGAAAAGTCTTTATTTTTGCTTCATTTCTAAAGGACGGATTTGCTGGGTACAGTCTTAATGGTTAACGGGTTTTTTTCCCTTCAGCACTCTGCATATACCACGCCAGTCTCTTGGCCTGTAAGATCCCCGTGGAGAAGCCTGCTGCTAGCTGTGCTGGACTCCCTCTTACGTTATTTGATTCTTTTATCTTGCTGCTTTCACGATCCTCTTTGTCTTTGATTTTTGACAGCTTGATCATACTATGTCTTGGGGTCGTCTTGTTTGGACTCAACCCGATTGGAGACCTTTGACCTTTCTATACTTGGATATTTATATCTTTGTCCAGTTTCTATTATTTTTTAAAATAAGCTTTCTCTGAGGTCCCAGACTGGCCCCTGGCAGATAGGGAATTAAAGCCCAGTCCCACTTTCCGCGCCTTGTTGGCATTCTCTCCGCACCACACCCCTGTTGGGACCAGTTCGTGAGCAGGGCCCAGTGCTGGGTACAAATGTAGCGCTTAACCCCATAACGACTATGAACACAAACTGTCAGTTTTACTTTGATCTTCCAAAAGTGACTCTTCCTAGCTTTCAAGTGGTTTTAGTTTAGCAGAAAAAAAAAGAAAAACATTTAAAAATACGTGCTATGTAGCATTTTTTCCCTTCCTTTGGCATTTTAAAATTTCCATGTATTTAAGTGTAATTCAATAGGTGCATAAGCATAGATTAACTCATCAAAATGAAGGCAGCAGAGGAAGCTGGTTATTTCCAACACTTTTTGTCAAAACCTCCCTTTACTCTCTCCAGAGAGGCAGAACCGGGCTGTCTGTCGCTATTTAGCATTTGGGTGACACTTTACAAACCCAGCATCTGTTTTTAATGAATTATTGCACCTAAAAGGCCAAAATGAAAAGTTACAGAACACAGCTCTATCCTAAAAATAAAAGACACATAATAAAGACACATAATACATCTAAGTAGCAGAAAAAGGTGTATGTTTGGTGAGATACTTTGTATCCTTCTTTACTGTTTTTTTTTTACCCAAAGTAAGTATTGGTTTCATAATTTTAAAAGCTCAAGTAAGTAAAATATTTCTGTAAAGTTTACTGTCAACAGGCCAGCTGACCTAAATCAATTCCATCATTCAAAATTAGCAGGTTCTTTATTCAACCAATAATTAAAGGTAAGAACTATATATTTCATTACCCATTACCGGGTTGTTAGGAGGCAGGAGAATATTCCAGGGTCCTTGAGCAAAAGCCAAATCCCCTTAAAGAATCTGAACCTACTGGCCTCGGCAACCAACTGAGTGTTGTAAACAGCAACTGTCTTTTGATCTCTTCACCTTCTCCATTAGTCAAGACAAACGAGAAAACAATAGGAAAAAGAAAACCCAATCATGACGATACAAGAGCCAAACCATGACCTTTGCAAACACAGATTGCAGCATATTAGCATCTTCCCAGCACTAACCCCTCCCCGTTCTCTCCTGCCTCTGACCTTAGTCACCACCATGCCTTCCCCCTTCTCTCACCATGGCCTGTGAGGAACTCATGATCCGGCCCCTGCCTTGTTCTCCAGCCACTCACCTGCCCTCCCCCTCTCTTTGCACTCCAGCCACCCTGGACTACTGTCAGTTCCTCCCTTGCACCCGGCTCCTTCCTGCCACAGGACCTTTGCACATGCTCTTGCTTCTGCCTGGAAAGCCTTCCCTTGCACCTCGTCCTTCCTCCCATTACGCTGTTACCTCTAGTACTGCTCCTCTAGGCTGCAAAGTCACTTCCCCAGGGAAGCTGTCCTTAACCAATGTTGCAGACCACGTCAGCCTCCTTTTGTTCTACGCTGTTAAAAGCTCTGTGTACCATCTCTCTGCTGCACTTATCATAGTTGACATTTTATTTCTGTTTCAGAAACTATTTGTTTAATATATGTATCTGCTGGAATCAAAACTCCATGAGGGCCACCACACCGTGTCTCTTTTTGTTATCACTATGTTCCCAGCACCCAGCCGAAGAAAAATGAAAAACCGGACACTCAGTAATTTTTGCTGAATGAAAACCTCCGACTTGCCAGCATCTTACCCCTCCCAGAATAGACAAATAGTCACTCCTGACTCGGAAGTTTGACTCACCCCATGGGCGGCGGGAGAAGAAGAAGATCAAAACCCAACTGTCTCTTTGAATAAACGTTTGTGGAACATAATCCCATGTTATGCCACATACACAATTAGGACACATTTGTACGATGTGGTGTTTTCAGAGGAAGATAAATATAAACAGAGTGAAAATTAAGAGCTTTGTCCTTTTGTGGAAGCTGGCCTTGCTTCCAGCCGAAAACGTCCAACCTCACGGGTCTGCGGGGATTTTCACTCCTTTGTTGGCCTCCATGGCACCATTTTATCCTAGTTTATACCCGCATGAAATCCTCTTCCTCCATCGGGTCTGGGCCTCTTCCTCCTCCCAGGAAATTATTGCAGAAATGTGTGAACACATGCAAGAGTAAAAAGACCAAGCCCCACGCTTCAACCCGCATCAACACATGGCCAGTTTTATCTCAAATCATACCCCACCTACTTCCCTTTCTAACACCACTGGAGTATTCAAAAGCAAATCCCAGACACCGTATTATTTCATCCATAAATATTTCAGTATGTACCACAAAAAGATAAACATTTCCCTGAATGTCTGATAAATATTTTAAAATAATTGGCTTGTTCAAATGCGGATCCAAAGTAGAGCCACATATTCATTCGCTTGCTCTGCCTCTTAAGACTTTAATGTCCGGGCTCACTCTTCCCGTTTCCTTGCATTTTATTTATGGCAGAAGCAGGGTTATCTGTCCCACAGAATTTCCCACATTCTCTGTTTTATTCACCGCATCCCCCAGAGTGCCTTTGCACGTGTTCCCGTGCCCCCGGTGCTCCCTGCCTGTACCTGGCATTCAGGGCTAGAGGCTCGATTGGATTCAAGGTCCGCTTTTTGGCAGGTGTAATTTCATAGGTGGTTCTATAGATTTCCTACTGTATCGCATCAGGAAGTTCATGGCATCTGGCTGTTCCTTTCTGATGTTAAAAATGAACCAGTGGACTCAGGTGGTGCCAGCCTGATCCACAGGTGACAAAGTTCCCATCGGCTTCTCACCCAGTGATTTTAGCACCGTTAACGATCATCACCCACCACATTAGGGGGTTCCTCATGGTGATTTTTTTTTTTTTTTTGAGACAGAGTCTCCCTCTGTTGCCCTGGCTAGAGTTCCGTGGCATCATCTTAGCTCACAGCAACCTCAAATTCCTGGGCTCAAGTGATCTTCCTGCCTCAGCCTCCCGAGTAGCTGGGACTACAGGTGTGCACCCCCACGCCTGGCTAATTTTTTCTATTTTTTAGTAGAGACGGGGTCTCGCTCTTGCTCAGGCTGGTCTCAAACTCCTGACCTCAAGTGATCCTCCTGCATTGGCCTCCCAGAGTGCTAGGATGTCAGGCCTGAGCCACCGCCCCGGCCCAAATGGTGATATTCTAATTCTATTATTTCTTCCAAATTTATTAGCAGGATTTTTTTTTGATAAGGAAGACATTTCCCTTTTCAGGTCTTTGCTTACACTTTGTATAAAAAAAACAGAATAAATGCTTGATTTTTTCCCCCTTTATTTACCAGTTTTCAGAATAATCAGAGGTGACAGACTCTTCCAAAGGTAACGAATGAGTTCAGTTGCACTGTCTTGAGTATTATGATGAATTCGCGGATTTATAGATGTTGGTGTGTTTCAAGTCACTAACGTCATTATTCCTGGGGATGCTCAATCGTCCCCTCCTTGGCCGGCGGGATCCTGGGCCCTTTTGCCACGACCCCAGTCACCTTCAACGGCTTCCCTGCTGGCAGGACAGGATGTTCTCGGCGCCTCTTGTATAGCTTCTGGCCCCAGTCTGCATCAGCTATTTCTCTAAGGATGCCTGGTCCCTCGTACGTTCTTATTCACCTGTGGTTTCAATTTCCCCAGCCTGCGTCAGCGTCAGAAACGCCCCAGTGGAGCTCTCCTGTTCCAAACTTTCTCCCACACACAGACCCGTATACTTTACAGATAACGGGGCACTGCCATCTCTGCACCCGCAGTCCACACCCGAATCTGACGCACCTGCGCGTGAACCCATCATCTGCCCCCAAACCTGCTCTCTGTGATGTCCTCCCCGGGCATCGGCACCTGGAGTGGGTCAGAGCAGGACGCCGTCAGAGACGTGGCATTCAGCCACCCCGTCCTGAAAGGGCTTCGGTGAGCTCTGGCAGGACCAGCCTTCCACCCAGACAGCGTGCCCCTGGGCTTCGCAACGCTCGCGAAGTGTTGGAGGACGCTGAGACAGAGGCTTAGCACATCCCTTAATTTGCATGCACCTGCGAGAAAGGAACTTTCAAGAAGCCTTGTGGTCTGAGTGGGCCGGAGTAGAAGATGGCAGAGAAGATGGTTTCCTGAAGCATGAAGCTATGTTTGCTCATGTTCTGACACCGTCCCTGGAAGAAGAGGCTGGTCTGTGAAAGCCCGGAGCCCCCTCTGGAAGAGCTGGCCATGAGGCATCAGAGAAGCGCCCCAGCTGGGGTAGAAGTGGGCACAGAACGGGCAGTGGCACAGACACTAACCTGCGGCGGGAGAGGCGCCGCCGTGGGAAGAGAGCAGAGAGGCCGTTCGGGACAGAGCAGAGAGGTGACAACAGCCTCGACTGTCCAGGAGACCAGCTTATACCACCCAGACGACTCAAGGGCACAGCTGGGAGGGGGCTCCAGGAAAAGAGTGGACGCCCAGCGAGGCAATCAGGTGCCACGTCAGAACACTGAGATGGGGTACACGGGGTGAACCTGCCTCACTCGTGACCGAGTCCGGGGACTGACTGGGCACAAAAGCAATACCATCCGTCACTGCCCAAGCCCAACCCCTGCCTCAGCACCCCACTCCCCAGACGCCCCCGACCGATGACGAACCCTTGCGATTCCGACTCTTGGGTCTCTCAGGGCCTCCCCTTCCCCATCCCCGGGCGCCTCCGTCAGTTCACGATCTCTCCCCGATGCCCGCGCTGCCCCCCGACTGCTCTTCCTGAATTTCATCTCGCTCCCCTTCAAGGCCTCCTCTGTTGCAGACCGCGCCAAACGTTTCCTTTAATGTTGCCCACCTAGATATAGAAAGTAAAGATTTGAGCTCACTTCCAAATATCTTCATATTTATGTACAAATTGAAAATGCTCTACTGAACCAAAAACCGTGTCTATTTTAGAACATGCACAAAACAGAAATTAAAGGAAAATGAGAAAAATAAATAGATGCGCTAACACTTTTCTTTCATTACCTCCAATCTCACCTGAAAACCACCTGCAAAGTCTCTGAAGGAACATTGGATCGTATGTGGTGTTGATGTTTTCTTTAGACTGGACTAGATTATTTAACCCTGAAAGTCAGTCTTAATCATCTAAAAAGACTACATATTCTTAGGGCTGAAAGTGATAGAAAAGGGATAAATTAAGGAATTTGATGGCAGAGATTGAAGATAAATAAATTCATTTCCTGGTTCTAGCTCTGTTAAATCCAGTCTATTGAATATACGCTTTGTCCACGGCTAAACTAAATCTTTCTGGCTGGACCCCAGGATAAAACACAGAATTAGATGGGTTAAATAATCGTCAGGGGATACTTAGGGGGTGACCCTTAAAATCAAACATGGGTATCCGAGGAGCAGAAGCAAACGGCAACGGAGACACTTCTCCTGGTCCGGGGACCCAGGTGCACGACGGTGTCCCACCAGACTACAGCTGCCAAACGACAAAGACGATGCTGACGTTTCTCTAGTTCTCGCAAGATCAAAACCCAACGTAGCTGACCTCAAACCTGGCTTAAAAATAGGTCTAGCCAGCAGAGTTTAAGACTTTTGAATGTTTTTCCTGTTTTCCCATCAAAGCAAATTAGCCTGCAAAATAGCATCTGGAGTAACCAAAGGTTAGAAAAATTGTCCTGCCCAGTGCTTTGAATTGTCACCCCAATTCCTTTTGTAACTGAGCACGGTTCATTAGGGAGGGTGCTGACCTGGGGGGTGACAAATGGCAAAACAGGATGTGTCCCCACAGGGCCCCCCGCTCTGCTGCAATCTGCTAGAATTGATCAGTCTTGGGGTTTTTTGTCGGTGGTGATGGTGGTTTTTTCCTCTTTCTTCCTTTTTTTATTTGAGTGTCTCAGATGGGCAGACACTGAAACAGCTCATTTGCATGCAGCCCGGCCCCGCCAGGGTGAACCGAGGACGCGGCTCCCTCTGCCTTGGCAGGGCAGGAAGTCCACTGCGACAAGCTACCACTTTTCAACCCTGGCTGGCTTTTTTTTCTCTGTGTCTCTGTCATTCATTTTGGAAGAAAACATTAGTTTAATTTCAAACAGGACACAAAAACTTGGAAGGGGGAGAAAAATGAAGGCAGCCAGACCATTTTTGTCCTCATTTTTGTTTTTTTCTTATTTCATTAGAGATGCTGCACACAGAGGCAGTTGAAAGGGACAGGGTGGAGGGTGGCTGGCACCCCCTTCCACGCAGCGGGGCTGGCAATCTCTCCGGATGCCCGGGGTGAATCCAGATCTCTGACTCTGTGTCTTCCCACCTGAGAAGTCCCTTGTTTCACGAGCACTTGTGCATGGATGGCTGAGAGGTGTGAGCAGACTGAGTCGATGCTGAAAGTGAGTGGGGCAGGGGAGATGGATGGATAGATGAATAGATTGAGGGATAGATGGATGGATGGATGAAAAACAGAAAAATAAACGGAGGCAGGGAGGGATGGATACAAAGGATACAAAGGAAGGAAGGAAGGAAGGAAGATGATAGATGGATAGATAGAAAGGTAGAAGAGATGAATTGGTACCAGCACAAGAAGAGTTGCTACTTCTGGGATCGTGTTGCTACTTCTGGGATCTGATGCTGAGTGACCTGCTGCTTATTAAGAATCCAGACGCACAGATTCTCCTGCTGCAGTTTTCCTCAGCCCCAGCAGCCTGGAGCCTGTCACCAACCAGACGGGACCAGGCTGGGCAGGAACAGGGTGATGCCCTGTGAGGCTGGTCCAGAAGACACGGCTGTGAGAAGCAATTCCATGTCTGAGAGAGGTCCCCGTTCCGTATGTTGCCCCAGATTGCTCTCTGCAGAGTCGCAGAATCACATTGCAATAAAGCCAGACGGCCATGGACAGACCACCTGGCCCAGCTCCCTGCCTCCAGATGTGTCTGCACGCAGCAGGAAGGCCAGATGTGGGGATATTTTTGGAAGCGACACACCTGCACGCACACATATGCAATGCACATGCATGCACACACGCGATTATGCACACACAGGTGCACGTGCACAGATGCATGTGTGCATGTGAACAAATGCACACACATGCGTGTACATGCACACACACGCATACGCACACATCCTCTGATGGGTCCTACTCATCCTCGTCCTGCTTTGGGCCTGCCTGCATCCTGGCCACAGACCAGGGCTGGCCCCGAAGCAGAGGAGGCAGAGAATGCCTGGGGCCAGCACGGGGCAGTGGGCTTCCCCATCCTGTGTCTGTCCCAGGACAGCACCTCGGAGTCTGGCACGTCCCACCCACGCCGGGCACTCCATCACCGACCTCCGGGTGCCCTGAGCTGGCTCCCGCCTGCCCTGACACCAAGCTTCGAAGTGTGGCCTAACCCTAACCCTAACCCGAAACTCCCAGGCCGTGGCAGCCCGTCCACCACCTTCAACACCTCGAGCCCTGCTGGTACCTGCAGCCGAGCTCTTCCTCCATCGAGCTTCCCCGACAACACCACTCCTCACTGTGCCGCACAGATGGTGACAACCCCATCCTGGTCCAAGTGTGCAGGCGGCAAATTCTCCCCAAATGAAACACCAATTTTTAGCAGCATTTACTCTTGGGAAGTTCTTACATATTCCGGAAAATCTGGAGTATTCCCAAACTAATTCCTCTCTGCTACCCATTTTGGGGCCAGCTGGAGCATGTGTGGGAAATGCAAACTAACTGTCAGCTCCAAAGGAGTCTCCTGCAACTGAGAGAGAGAGAGAGAAGGAATTCCCCTTACACATTTGCACGTGGTACAGTAACTGACATTTCTATGACCACCGCAATGTGAGACCGGCATTGCATCTCGCTTAAAGATGAGAAGGCTTGCTGTTTGGGTGTTCCTTCACTCTCCTGCCTGCTACCAGAAAGCCTCAGTTGAACCACTTGAAGAAAAGTGGGGATGCGGGGGATTACTACACAAGCGCAAAGAGACTGGAATACAAAAAGCCTTCATCTTTCGAGGTAGATCGTGGGCCCAGCTACTCTGCACCTCCTCTCCCAGCCATCACGGTTCATCCTTTCTCCCTTCCTCATGTTCAGCCTCCCCAAGCAGAGAGGGTTTCACAGGACCGATTTACAAAGACCTGATGCTCAGCGTCCACCTGGGCCCAAGCCCTGACCCGCCCCCCGTCACCGAGGGAGCCGGGTGTCTGCATTTTGCAGCTGGGAGAATCGGGGTCTATGTGACTACCAGGCCTGCCCTGTGCACGTGACTTCCCCGCATTTTATGCTGTTTTAACTTGACAGACCATAATTGCATTGCATTTATGGAGTACAATGTGGTGTTTTGATAAATGTATACAATGTGGAGTGATTAAATCAAGCTGATTAACATATCCATCGCCTCACTTACTAGACAGATTTTGTGGCGATACATTTGAAATTTACTTTGAGTTGTTCTGAAATACACGGTACATTATTGATGACCGTCGTCACCCTGCCGTACAACAGATCTCAAAACCTATCCCTCCTGTCCAGCTGGAAAGTCGTCACATCCTCTGACCGGAAACTCCCTCCCACGCACCCCCCAGCCTATAAGCACCATTCTACTCTCTGCTGCTATGAATTCAACTCGTTTCACACTCCACGTGTAAGTGAGATCGCGGTATTTGTCTTTCTGTGCCTGGTTCATCCACTGAGCTTTGCTTTATAGCCACGGGCGACTCTCACGCCGGTACTCGTGTCTCCGGGCAAAGACAAGAGCTGGCTAATCGGCTGGGATTCAAGGTCAACCGGCCAGGCCTGGGGCAGGCTTGCCGATGTGCAACCGTCACCACCATCCATCTCCAGAACGTCCACGTCCTCCCAAACCGACACTCTGTCCCCATGAAACACTCACTCTCCATCCCCCACCCGCCCCGGCCCCTGGCCCCCACCACTCTACGTTCTGTCTCCCTGAATGTGACAACTCCAGGGACCTCGAGGGAGTGGCATCACACGGGATTTGTCCTTTTGCAACAGCACGACATCCTCAAGGTGCATCCCAGCCGTGGCCCGTGTTGGAATTCCCTTCCCTTTCCAAGGCTGCAAGATATTCCGCTGTGCGGCCCCATCAGTGGACACGTGGCTCGCTTCCGCCTTTTGGATGCTGCGAATACAGCTGCGGGAATAGGGGTGTGGATACGGTTGAGTCCCGACTTTTCATTCTTCAGGGGTATACACGTAGGAGTAGAACTGCTGGGTCACACGAATCCCAGGTTTAATTTCTGAGGAGCCATGGCAGCCTTTTGAAAACAGTCGGATCACGTCCTTCCCCTCCTTCAAGCCCTCCGATGACCTCCCGTGGCGCCCGGTCAGCAGGTGAACGGCTGCTGGGATTCTGCCCGGCCTGCCCTGGCCCTCTGACCTTTTCCCGTGTCACTTGGTCCCTTTCTTGCCTTATTCCAGCCTCAGGGGCCTTCTTCCCATTGTTCGAGGCTCAGAGCTCGTCCCCACTCCGTCCGCACCCTGCTCCCTTTCTTCTCTCCTCCCCTCCGGGTCTGTTTAAATGCCACGTTCTCAGGACAGGCCGGTCTCTGCCCCAGCTACACCTGACGCCCGGGAGAGCCTGGCTCCGGGTTGACTGGCGCTGCTCATGTGGGCAGGGCCCCGGCCCGCCCCATCTCACTCTCAGCCCCAGCATCAAGCACGTGGGGAGTGAGTGGGCGCCCCGCTACGTTACGGGAGGCGGGATTGCTGACGTGTTGGAGCAGCGCTAAAGCCGACCACACGCCAGCGAGACAGGGCTCATCCTCGTGAGATGACAGCCGGCTTCTCCCACCATCGCAGACGGCTTTTTGCTCCACGCCAGCCACCTCCAACCCGTCCCTTACACTCAATGGTGTGTAACTCAAGCACATCGCTTAGGCTGTTGTTTGTCCCCTAACATGATACGTTGTTCACACGCCTGTTTTTATCACCAGACTCCAAACCGGTTCCAGGCAGGAAGCAAGTGCGATAGATTTTGTTCATACTGTGAGTGGGCATGTTTTCAAAAGTTGACTGAAATGATTTGGTGGCTTGGTTCGAATAGGTCTCTTGCAATCTTACCATTTATGAACATATTCTGGTTCTAAAAACAGTCTCAAATCAATTTGGTTTCTCATGTGTTAGGTAACTGTCGAACCCTTCAAACTGCTATCTGGTCATATTGCAATTAGAGCAGACATACGAGGCACCAGCTTTGCCAACCAGCGCGTGGTTGGAATGATCACATTTCTGTCTACATTTGTGAATGTTTTATCAGCATTCAGACTGTGTGCATAAGGTATTTAAATGCCTATATATGTGTGTGCATATATCAATGTCTATAAGAACTTCCATTTGTTGAGTTCTTACGTCTTGTAAACCCAGAGCACTGGACTCTTAGACTATGTTAAGGGGTTTTATAGATATTATTTAATTTTTACACAATCCTGCAGTATAAGTGTTTTAATCCCAGGTGTATGGAAAGGAAACTTGAGTTTTAGAAAGATAGAATAACCCCCTTAACGCTACACAGCAAATGAACGGTGGCACTCATTTGAACTCAGGACTTTCTGATTCCAAAGCCTGTGCTCTTGCATATTTTTCATGGATAATTAAGAGTTGACTTTATCCTCATTAAAATTCTCACTAAGCCCATTTCCTTCTTTAATGCATCCTTGGTGAGAAAGAAAGCAACCACATCCTCTGAATCGATCCTATTTCTCAGGGTGGGGAGGGCTCCCTGCGGACTGAGGTTACAGTTCAGGGAAAATACCAGTTGTTGTAATAGTCGGGATGGGCTAGGCTGTACGACAGTAAGAAATGACCTCGAAACGGCAGTGGCCTACAACGATAAACAGCTTATTTCTAGCTCACATGTGTGTCCGTTGTGGGTCAGCTGAGGTTCTATTCCGCATCCGGAACCAAACTCGTGGCAGCCTCTAGCTGGAGCTTTGCTGATCTGAAGACAGAAAGGAGAGTGGAGACAGAGAAAATGGCAACGACTTCATTTCCGAAGTCAGTCCCAGCTGCGGCGTTGAACGCTCCTACAGCCTGTCGTCTCCTCCACTGGAAGGAACAAATTATTCTGACCTACCAGGAACACATTTGTTCTTCAGTCCGCAAACTCACGGCACTCTGCTATTCCCACCAGAACACCATGAAAATTACTTTTTTTTTTAATTTAAAAAGACAACATTGAATCTAAGAACTTAGAACTCAAGAGTAAGCATCTTTCTTTTTTTAAGGTGTAGGAAATGAGGCCCTTTTAATAAACACAACCACAAGAATATAATAAAACTAATTTTCCAAAATTCAAATAGAGACTCTTCTACCCATGAGTACATTATATTTCCTGGGTAACAGTCATCAGTTCAAAGATAGAAATATTTTCACCACTAAGTGCAGACTCTGTATTCTCACCAGAGCTCTCTGATTTGGGGTGCTCTCTTGGCCTTGTCGCTCTCGGTTCAGCAACACTCTTTGGAGTTACTGGTTCAACGGCGCTACCTCCTCCTCACGCTTTGGCTATTTGGTGATCACCCGGCATCTCCTCCAGCTGTCCCTAGTTTCCTCTACGGTTAGTTCTCATTTGTCCGAGAGCTTCATTCAATTTTCCCAGAATCTACTCTACTCTGTTTGTTTGAAGTTCCCATCACTTTCTCACGTGGACTGAGCTTCACTTAAACAGCTTCCAAAACCCTGAGTTTGACAGCAAGACTTTATCTTAGAAGCAAATTTTGCATATTTTTATACCCTAATTATGCACAGTCTGAGCAAGATCTGCAGACAACCCATAGTAATCACTGACGTTATTCCGACAGCAGCCAACCAGGCCCCGTCTGGCCTCGTGCAAACTTTGCTAATACGGTGGTGGCAGCAGTTGCCAGATTGGTGGCCTGATGCTCTCAGACCTGCCCACCCAGCGTGCAGGGTGACCACAGCTATCACTCCCATCCATGCTCAGGGGCAGTGGGCATCCTCGGGAAGTGGGATTCCCGTTCTCCGTGTCTGATCATCCGCGGCTGGATGTGCATCCCAACTCCGCCAGGGACGAGCCTGGGCAAGTTATTTAACTTTCCTCTCCTGCATGAAAAATGGCACGAATGACACAGTTTACTTCATAGGGTTGCTATGAATACCCACATTCAAACAAGATTCCACTCAATCGGTAAACCATGTGACTTTTAACCGACCAGGAAATGCAAGAGGCATGAAAACAGGAACTTTGTTCTGTTCACTGCTAGATCCCAGGCCCAGGGCAGTGCGGGGCCAATATTTTTTGAACAAGAGTGTGAATGAACTTGAGACCCAGGGTCCGAGTGTTTGGCTAGGTGCTAACTCCTCTTTTCTTCCTGGTCCGATGGTACGAGGGCAGGGACTGCGTCTATCTGGTATATCTCTGTATTCCCAGAAATTATGCCAGTGCCTGGCACAGAGAATGCACCCGATAAATATTTGTCAAATAAATGGGTAAACTAAGACCACGTGTACAGTGTATCTCCTTGTACAAAACAACCACACGATAGATGTTAGCATTGCATACTACAGGGCTATGGTGGCCTCTGACCACGGGCAGCTATGTTGATTTAAATTCACTAAAATTAAACAACATTTCAGAATTCCATTCCTCAGTTGCTCTAGTCCCATTGCAAGGACTCAGAAGCCACCCGTGGTTAGTGACGACCATTTCGGACAGCATCTGTGTAGACAAAAATCCACCGCTACACAAACATTCACTTTGGTGAAAAGCGTCACTCCGCCACGGCATCCCCTAATACTATTTCTTGAGCCTATCAGCCCGAGGTGCTTCACGAGTACCTCAAAACACGCCTGGGAAGAAGAGTCTGATGGTTCATTTTATGTGTCAGCTTGACAGGGCCACAGATACGTGGCTAAACATTACTCCGGCTGTGTCTGTGGAGTGTTTCTGGGTGAGATGAACGCTCGATCGGTAGACAGTAGACCGAGGAGAGCAGACCCCTCCCTAGGGCCAATCAGTTGAGGCCCGAATGGAACAAAAAGGCTGAGCGAGGGAGAAGCTGTCTCAGCCTGACTGTCTCCGCGCAGACTCAGACCGAGCTCACACCACTGGCTCTCCCGGGCCTCCGGCAGCCAACTGCAGACTTAGGGTTTCCCAGGCTCCGTGAGCACAAAAGCCAAGTCCTTATTGAATAGATTTAATCTTTCTCTCTCCCCCCACATATGTATAATCTCTGACTAGTTCTATGTTTCTGGAAAACCCTAATACAGAGAGATTAGAGACTCTTCCTTCTGCACCAATGAGAAAGCTGTAACTGAAAGAAATGAGCCTTTTCTTGGGTCTCGCCACAGCCAAGTTTCCGGATTCCGGCTCCAATCCCCAGCTGGGCAAAGGCCGGAGGTGCTGCCTAAACTTGGCCGGTGTCCCCTCCACCCCGCGCCCGGGGCGCCGCAGACCCGCCGGGCTTTGTTGCCTGTGGTCGCTTCCCTGCACCGGCCCCAGGAATCTGACAGGCCCGACCTGCCCACGCTGAGTTCGGGAAAGAGGGGCTCTGCCTTGCAGTGACCGCGGCGTCCGCGAGGCGTGGCCCCCTCAAGTGGTCTGGCTCCTTGTAGGGAGTTTTCAAGGACGAGGTCAGAGGTTAATCTCCGTTGGCTCCCTCTGCGCCAGCCGAGCACAGAGAGACCATAATTGCAACAAAAAAGAGCCAAGTAAAATGTGCAGGTCCAAACTTTCCGTGTCTCACACCCAATAACCTGTTTAAGACCAAAGAATCAAACGAGGTCAAGAATGTTATTTCGTTCAGCTGAGGTGACTCCACAGGACTTTCTGCTCCATGGAGGGTCCCTACCCAAGCAGAGGTGCCCGGAGATCACCTGGCTGTCCCGCCACACTGGTTCTACATGCGGCTGGCCTACAGTGACGTAGGCTCAGCGTGAGCTGTCTGGCTTTGGGATTTACGATCTGGAATGACTCACTCGACATCCCTGGCCCTCGGGATCCTTATTTGTAAAAGAACTGTAATAACATCTAACTCATGCCGTCGCTGCAAAAATTGCAAAAATTTAAATGAGATCTCATGTACCGGGGTTTCTCAATCTCTACGCGATAGACATTTAGACCAGGTAATTCTTGGTTTCCAGGGGCTGTCCTGAGCATCGTAGGACGTTTAGCAGCATCCCTGGCCTCTACCCACTGGATGCCAGTAGCACCCTCCCCAGCTGGGCAACCAAAAATGTCTCCAGATATTGCCAAATGTCCCCTGGGGGAGGGGACACCCCTAGTTGAGAGCCACTGCTGTATATAAAGACATTTTGCAAAACCAAAAAGCATTTCCCAGGTGTTCACTATTGTTAACATGCAATAATTTTAAAGTGACCTCAGAAATACTTCCAAATACTGATTGGTTATATGCATATTTGCAAGAGAACAATGGGAATGTTTAGTGACTGTCACGTCGTGGGCTTTAAGTCCTGACTGTTCATGTCTCTAACAAAGTGTGAGCAACATCGGGCTTTGACAGAGGGGGCAGATCCAGTGGTCCCAGACACACAGGCGGCGAGGGAGGGCCAGCGGCCACACACACCCGTCTCTGTCTCATATCAGACTGTGTAGCCCACCGGACTGTGCCCCCTTCGAGTACAGGGACCCGTTCTTCATCTTTGTACTCTTAGCATCTGTCTTAGTCAATTCAGGATGCTCCAACAAAAATACCCTAGACCGAGTAGCTTAAACAACACACATTCATTTCTCACAGTCCGCAGGCTGGGACGCCCGGATCCACATATGGGCAGATTGAGTGTCTGGTGGGGGCCCTCCCCCTGGTTTGCAGAAGGCTACCTTCCCACTGTCCTCACATGGTAGAGAGGAGAGAGATGATCTCTCTTGTGTCTCTTCTCATGACCTCAGCCCTGCCTAAGTCCCCACCTCCAAATGCCATCACACTGGGGATGAGATTTCAACAAAGGAATGTTGGGAGGACATGTTCAGTTCATGATAGTGTCCGACGCAGTACCTGACACGCGCCTGACACATGGGAGGGGCTCAATAAATTAAATTTGCATGGAGTAAGAGTTCTCCACCGTGCTGGCCTATATTGGAATTACCTGTCTAAAAATTATCAGCTTAAAAAAACATCCTGGTCTATGGGTCCTACCCCAGACATTCTGATCTGGGTCATTTTAAGCTCCAGTGATGATTCCAGTCTGTGGTCAGGATTGAGAACCACTGGCACAGAAAGAGCACAACAGAGCCTCTTGTTCTTCGGTGCACTTCGGTGGACGTATCCCACAGGGTCCCACTTGGGCGGTGCCCCTTTCCCAGGGCCCAAGGGGTCCAAGGTACACCCCAGCCCACCCTTCCTCCTCACGTGCAATCTCCAAAGCACACGCTCCTCCATGTCTGTCTTAAATTCTCCTGAGTGCATTTCTGTGTCATTGGCCTTCTCACTAGACTCAAAGGCCCCTCAACTTCAAAATCAAATGTAGGTTCCAGAACCTTGAGACATTCCGGAACTTTCCTCTAAAGGTTTGGTAATGCAGAGGGAAGAGGAAGACTGAGGTACTGGACATGGGAGTGGAGGGGAAGGGGCCTCAGCTCAAAAGTTCGGGAAGAGGCGGGATGATCCAATTAACTCACGCGGGTTTTAAGGATTGTTAGCAATGGCACGGGCGTCTCTTCTTGGGAACAGAGCTTGGGGGAGGGGACGGTTTCAATCACATCCACCAAAAGGAACATGAGGCTTCACGGACTTCTCACACCTGGAAGCCACCAGTGGTCAGCGACACCTCCAGCGGGGGCAATGCTGTCTCTAACTCGGGAGGTTAGAAACTGCAGAGGCGAGAGCAGAAGGAAACAGGGTTCAGCTCCCTGGTTTGGATGCTGTTGCGACTCAACGTGCAGGAACAGGGGAACCAGAAGATGGGCAAAGTGCCCACCGCGGGCCCCCGCAGCCCTGCCCCACCCGCAGCCGCCCTCGCAGGAGCAGGGACGTGGGAGAGCCCCAGGGTGTTCAGGTGCAGAATTTCCTGGTGATTTTCCGTGATGTTCGGGAGCCCAGATTTGAACAACCATCAGCTATAAGACCCTTAAAGAAAAAGTTGCAAGTGAAACTGAGATCTTCTTCGTGTCTTACCTGCCACTCCGGAGAAAAGGGGAGATTAACGTTTATGCCACTAGCTCTGAAAGCTCTCAGCACCTGTAGGCTACAAACAGACGTTTTCAAATTCCAGATCATTTAACAACCGGAGGCTAATAACTGAACAGAGGCGTTCAGTTCCACCTTTCAGACCTGGACCTGCAGGGCCGCCAACAATTAGCGCGCTCCCACGGAACGCCAGACGCAAACCAGAGGTAATTTTACCAAATTATGCCACATTTATCTCTCCATTGCTCCGGAAAAGGATCTTTGCCACAGGAATTTTTCCATCTCTCATACTTTTCACACAGAGGTGGTTGGTTAGAGCCAAGCGCGCTGCAGGAGAACGGGCATGTGTGATCAGGGCCCGTAAAAACGTTCCCTGGCGCGAGGGTCTTTGTTTAACCGGTTGGCAGGACGGACACCCGGCACCACATTCTTGGTGAAAAGCCTCTTTCCCAGAGAGAGTGCATTCAAGGAGAAAATCACGCTTGAATTGCCATTTCTAAGGCAGACTTTGAAAGACAGATGGAAGAAGTGGGTTCCATGGGAAAGGGAGGAAGGAAAGAAAAGAGATGGTGGAACGGCCAAAGGAAAGCTGGCCACGGCGGCCGGTTCTTTCAGAACTGCCAGGAACCTTGGGAACCATCCTCTCCCGGGAGGAGACCCAGGGCAAGATGACAGTTCAGTGACTGGAAATCCTTTCTCCAAGGCCGGAGCCCCAGGAAGAAACTCGAAAAGACTTCGATGAAGCCTTTCTCTGCTTTAGAGAAGCAATCGTGCAGTCAGTAAAAGTCCTAAGTAGAGAGGTTCTTTACCTAAACTTTTAGAAGGTTCTTGAGCGAGCTCCAGGACGTCTGTGGATGCCCCTGAGTTTATGCTGAAGCTGAGTTTAGGCCAAGTTCAGAAGAAGGGTTCTGTGCTGCTTTGGTCATGTTTAGAAAACACTGTCATTTGCTAAACATCGTCCTGTGCGTAGGTGCCATCCTTGGCCAGTGTAGACACAGTTGGCCACGACGAGTACTTTTTTGAGACATCTAATTTTTCTGATGTTCTCAAGAACCCGGGGTAGGTTAAAAGTAGATGTAGTCAAGTTAACTTATTTCCTAAATATCATTTTGTTAAAATCCGTGTGAAATGCTGTCTTTTGGAAATGGGGTGGCTACACTGCCTCTTTGGGCAAGACACATTGCATTTGTGCTCGGGTCTGAGGGAAGACTGAGAAGAAGCAGGTGCCCGCGGGCTCTGTGCCACCGTGTTCTCGGTGAGGCTGGATGAGCCAGCGTCTCCCAGGTCTCCGTTTTCTCTCGCTTGGCTGTGCGTGCAGTGTCTGTCATTGGCAGACGACTCCCAGTGTGACAGCGTCTAGTCTTTCTAGATGTCAGAGAGGTTACCAGTTGGTAAGCAATTTTCTACATTTTATGTTAAAACTCATAGGAAAGACCGTCTTCTGAAAACGACTTGCGGAAGTGGTTCACATGCTTACGTCGGCACATACAGAATGACCTCTACCCTGTCCCCTCCTTATGACCTGGGGGACCGACGTCCACTCAGGCGTAAGACTGGCTTAGACGTCATCCCATGCCCATGGCAAGGATTGGTCCAGGAACAGACACCGGACCCGAAGCTGCCACTTAGGCAAGGGCAGGGGTTTGCGGAAGTCCCTGGCACGTGGTGTCCCCCTCTGAAGGCCGTAGGAAGCCGGCCTCTCTCTCTCCCATCAGGCGTGACCGAGGGAACACACAGCGCCAGTGGCTGATGGGGGCTGTTCCAGAACTGTGACCAGAGCCAGCCTTGGGTTGAAATCAACTCTGCCTCGGGCAGGATGAAGAAGACAGAAGCTGCTTCTTCCCGACATCTTCGATGTCATGCCAAGGGTCAGCCTAACCTCTGGATTTTCTCTTCTAGTTGCTAAGAGATTTCCTCCTTTATTAAAAACCAGATGGAGCCGAAAGCTCCCAGGTATGGCCACGTGCTTCCTCGAACTAGAGCTTCACATTCGCTGTTGATTTAACATAGCCTGTGGCTCGCAGACGATGGATTCTTCACTCGGGTTTACTGACCTGAACAGAAGTGGACCCTCTAAAGAGTGTTTTGTTGTTGTTTATTTCTTGATGAGAAAGAAGATCCAATCAAGTGGTAGAAATACAGACAGATTATAGAATGTATCAGGGAGAAAGAAAATCTGTAAAGGGAGATAGTTCATCAGGAATCAGCAGAAAAGAAACATTTTGTCCACTGTGTTTATTGCTGTAACTTCAGCATCTAGAATGTATAAGGAGCTCCAAAATTATTTGTCAAAAGGTCTTTCTGCCGTGAGGACTCGCCAAGCATTGGTGAAGCATCAGGCATTGTGCTAGACACCGTGTTAGGATACGGGGAAATAGGGGTGTCCCATGGCAAAAAGTCTGGCTTCAGATCAGCCTGCCAGGGTGACCCATGAAGCTCATGGAACAGCCTGGAAAATCTTACTTCACCTCAAGAGCGTGGCCAGTCCTGCTCATGTTTGTGCATGACACATCCTCGTTTCACGGCAGAGACGGACGTAGCCTGAGCCGGGGCCGGAGTTCGCAGCCCGAGGATGGATTGCCTGCTGGGAATAATATTTTTCCCCTTTTCTCAAACTGTCAGGGGCCTCCCACACGACTCCCGCAGGCCCTTGATCTGTGAGGCTCCTGGGATTTTTCCACAGTGGAGCAAATGACATCAATCACAAAAAAGCCACAGCAGACAGATCTCTGCGGTCAGGCGTAGGCACAGAATGAGCGTCTCTGCTTCAAGTCAAAACATGGCACTGGAGCTTGGCTGGGTGGGGCGGCCTCGGGCCTGCTCTGGGAATCAGAGTTGACAATCTCCTCCCCAGGGACAGAGAGCTCATGTCCTCCCGACTTTCTGTCCATGCCTGAGCTTCCATGAGATAAAACCATCAGTAAATCAGTTTGTTCTCAAAACTCAAGCCATACAGGGCGCCTGCCAACCAAAGAAAGCTGGCGGTGTGTCCTCCAAACGTGCCACTCTGGTAGTAGTTGTCCTCATCAAAGAGGAGCCAGTTGGGGCACAGCAAGGTGCAACTGCTCCCAGGGCCGGGTAGGGAAGGGGCACGTGGCCCGGTGGGTGCTGGATGCGGGAGGCGCTCCAGACACTCCGAGGGGCCTCCCCACCAGAGGAACCCACACCCATCCCTCCCCAGAAACAGGAGCACACCGAAGGTTCAGCGAGACACAGCCCTGTTAGCGGCAGTTATCCCCTGGGAACCGGATCTAGGAAAAGGGGGACATGGTGCAGTGAGACAGGGCTTTCACATTCCCCTTTATACACGCAGGTCATCACGAGCGCGTGCCGCTTCTGCAGCGGGGATTTGTTTCAAACGCTCACCCCGAGAATCACTGAGTTGCTTCCCAAAGACTCTACAGTCATCACACCAAACTTAAAAGTCACGGTCCCCTGAGGACACGCAGCCTTTGCACACCATCTCCTCCTCCGTGGTGCGGCCCCGGCAGGTCTCGGCTACCGCTGTGGCTGGGGGTGGCGTCCTCGACCACCCCCTCCCGCAGCCGCAGCCCCGTGGTGACGCACTCCCCGTGAGCACTCTGCAGTTTTGCACCTGTTGCCACCATCCTTTACGGACGAAGGTGAGACAGAAACGAATGATGAGGGATTGATTATCTCATTTGCTGGCTCCCAGTGTGTGGAATGCGGAAGCGCCCCTTTTCCTGCTATGACAGCCCTGTCCGGCTGCCTTGCCCCCACGGCTCCTTCACAGGCAGACCCCAGGAGCGGCTCCCTGCGAGCGCCAGCTCCCCTGCACCTCACTCGCCCGGGCTGAGTTGGACGAGCTGGAAAGAAACCTGAAAATTGCCTACACTTTTCCCGCATCCTTTAGCCTAAGACCCCAGTTTCTCCAGATGCCCACGCACGCTCTCCTACTTCTCTGCAGCCAAATACGGGAATCTCTGCGGACACCCAGAGGTCCTGGGACGGTAAGCGTGTCACCTTCTCCTCCCGAAGTCTCGCTAGAACCTGCCGGCCCGTGTGCGGCCGCTCTGCGCTGCCCTCTCCATCGTCCCGCCCGGATAGCAGCATCCTACCCCATTAGCACTGTATCTTCTAGAAAGCATCAACAGCCCGTCCCCCATAGGGGCATAAAGTACAGGGGGACAGTCGAGTCCCAGAGTTCTCCGGGTGGGGCCCATGGGTTTTGGGGCATCCACAAATGCCTCGAACTTGTGTTCAGAACTCTGGGCTCCAGGCAAAGGAGCCATCATTTGAGGTAGATTCTCCGCAGGGTCCGTGTGATAGGGCAGTTGCCCAGGAAGCAGACTGAGACAGAGTTCAGAGTGCAAACAGTGGACTGGGGAGTAACGCCTTTGGAAAGAAACCGGGCGAGGAGAGCTGCCCACGACACAACACGGAAAAGGTGTCTCCTGGCCTACCGGGGGCTCCAGAGCAAAAGTTGCCGATAGCTAGGATATAGAAGGCTGGGGAAAAAATGTTGCTTCCGCCCTGCAATAAAAAACTTGAATGAACTTTAAAATCATAACTTTTCCTGAACGCAGGACGTCCCATGTTGGGCAGAAATAGAAAGGTGCCTGCACCACTCCTTCCTGAGTCGCTGGTCACGGGTGTGACCCTGAGGAAGGCAGGCCCTCGGCCACCTCCTCCCAGCTCAGCCACGAGGTCTCCCTGAGAGGACTGTGACGTCAGCTCAACACGGAGTCACATCCTGAAGGCGTTAATAGAGGTTTCCAGCCAGCCGACTTGTTTCACACGATACTCAGAACAGTGAGTGGATTGTTTCTTCCTGGAATTTTCCATTTAATACTTTTGGGCCAAGGTTGACCACAAGTCACAGAAACAACAAAAAGCAAAACCACAGATAAGATGGGATGACTGGAACTGCACGTGTGAGGATATTCATTAAGCACCGTTTGCAGTAGCAAAAGATCACAACCAACCTAAGTGACAATCAATGGAGAATCGATTAAATAAATTATGGCGCAGCCAAACAGTTGAACAGAATACTATGCAGTCATGAAAAAGAAAAAACTCTGCTCTACTTGTGCCTATTATGGAACATTCTTCATAATATATTAAGTAAAAAGCAAGACATGGAGCAGGGTGCTCAGTGAGCTATATTAATATACAAAAATGGAGAAAGTATTCTGTAGCTGTCGTGTGTGTATAAAGTATCTCTGAAGAGATACAAAAAAACCTAGTAACGGGGTTCTTTCTGGAAAGAAATTGAGTGGCTAGGAGAGACAGGCATGGGAGAGAGGCTTATTCTATATTATAAATTCATTTCTACATTTTAAATTTTTTAACATATTCTTATGTTGGTAATTCAAAAATGACTATGCAATATATTTTTAATAAAAACTGGCATTTCAAACCCTCTGATGGATCTGTCTGTTGCTAGGGATGGATCGTTAGAATGAATGGCTTTCTGTTTAGGATGACCCCTTTGTGGACTATTTTGATTGAGAACAATAAAATCCTCTGATCGTGGTCTAGGAGGAAACGACAGCTCTGCATAACAAAGCAACATGGATTTTTTTATTTTTCAAATGAAAATTTAACACTTTCTCGGAGAGGATGAAAAGCAGAGGCTCACAGAGCTCTTGAACTGAGAAAAAAGTTAAGAACATTTGTGGTCATGCCATCGGGCCATGATGGTATCCAAGCAGACAGATCGCCAGCTAACCACCCCTACGGCATATTGGAGCTGCCTGATAGTCAACTTTTTGTTTTATTTTGTTTGTTTTTTGCAGTATGAATGGGCTGATTTGGTTGCAACAGGAAAGGAAGAAAGGAGGGGCTATGACGGCATCCACTGTCACCACCCAACAGAATATTCACTTTTAAGCTATTTATTTTCTGTTTTCTACTATCATCCATTCTACCATGCCCACACTTCCCGTAACAGTCCAGTATACATAAACAGATTTGTACCGATGGTCCTTTACGGAATGAAAGAGAAAGAAACTGGTCTTGACTCTACTCTTAGAGGATCAAACATATCAAATGTATTGTCACCAGCAGGAGAACAGCCACCTGGTATGACATGAAGAACACAGTATCAAAAATATTTAACCTGGATCTAATCGGTTTACAGAGAATACCAGGGATAGAGAAACAAATTACATGACACCTCCAGGAATGATCCGATGGGTCTAGGATGTGGGGTATTCTAGAGACAACTGGCCTGGCACCCTCAAAAGGTTGCTGTCACGGGAAAAAATAGTGGAGAGATGATTTTGGCCTAAGACGGATTAAAGAGACACAAAAACACACTGCAATGCACTGTCTTTGATTGTATCCTGGTTTGAAAACTATATAAAGACATTCTGGGCACGAAAGAAAAATATGAGCGCGGGCTGACTCTTAGAGATGCTGAAGAGTCGCTGATTGCTTTGAGTGAGATAATGGTTTTGCAGTTATGCAGGATACCATCAATATTTTTAGATACTTGTAAAGTATCTAGGAGAGAAGTATCATGTGTGTAAAGAAGATATGGCAAAATACTAACAATTATTAACATTAAATTCAAGGTGATTATATTATTCTTTTAACTTTGTAGTGTGTTTGAAATTTTTCACAGTGAATAGTTGGGAACCAGAGACCAGGCTTTGAAGAACAGGAATTTAGAGCAAGTGGCTACGGACGAAGCTAAGTACTACCTCGGGAATCTCTCGGACGTCCACAAACTCTGGGGTGAGCCCTTGAGCCATTGTGTTGAGGATTTTTCAAGTGAGGACCCACGAAAGACTTTATTCGACTAATATTTTATTAAGCATCTACTATGTGTACAGTACTCTGTTAGACCCTGAGTATACAGTGGCTTTCACTGAGCCCTGATGAAGCTGCAGTCTGGGGACATCAGGGGGGCAGGCACACTCCCTGACGGCTTTCGCTGCTGGGCACCGGCAGCCTACCCCCCCACTCTGTTTAGGAGCCTGAGTGGGTGCAGGCGTGCGAGTCACGGCGGAGATAAATCAGCCAGAACAACGCCCCTTCCCCACTGTCGGGTCTAGGGGCAGGGGCAGGGTGGCTAATGTGACCTAAGAGAAAGGCTGCTGGGAGTGGCTACGTAGGCTTTTCCTCCTAACAGCAGAGTGAACCATGTAAGGGAAAGTCCTTGTCCTCGGCCTCTCTGCTTCCTGCTTGGGCTCTGCCGTGCCAGGCCTCACTGCCTTGAGCTGCGGCATATGTCATCACCTGGGACAGGTACAGATGCAGACTTCCTTGAGGCGGGACCCAACCCAGGAGACCCCTCGCTCCAGGTCAGGCTTCTCGTTATGGGATGGCCACAGAGCCCCGCGAACTCTTCCCGCCAGGCAGCGTGTTACGGGCAGCTTATCAGCCCTGACCTTCGACCCGGCAATTCCACTTCCAGACGTTAGAGATAGGGCTAAGCATTTGCTCAGTGAGTCACCTACGCTTATAAACAGCGTAGGTGTTGTTCTTAACAGGAAAGACAAACTTAAAACCAACTTAAATATCCACCAACCGCAGATGGGTTGAATAAATCATAATTCAATCACGTGGGGCCATACGAGTCAGCTGTCAAATGCGGGGCTGCCAGGAGCAGGTGCGACCAGGGGAAGATGTTGATGAGACATTGTTAGTTGGGGAAATCAGGTCACAAGACAGGACGTGCGTTATGGGTCTCCTTGTGCAGGGCACACACCTACGCACAGGCAGACAGAGAGAGACAAAGGAAAGGTCTGTACCAAAGTCCTAATCACGATTATTCCAGGGTGATGGGATTATGGGCATTTTTTAAAAATCTATCTCCACTTATTTGCATTCTCTGATTCTTCCGCAATGAACATGTGCATCTTCCCTGGCATTTCCATGCCCTGGAATAGTGCTGGCACACAGTGGGCGCTCGCCTCCCCCGGGGTTAATGGGACAGGGCATCAGGGGAGGTATTTGTGGCTTTTGTGCTTTCGGATTATTCCAAGCACCCCGGATGGGCTGGGTGGAGCGAACGCTGCACTCAGACGACCTGAACTCTTCCCGAACTTCAGTTATCAGGAAATAAGGTCCATGCCTCACCCAGAGCGTCACGATACACTGCGTGATTTCTAGAAGTCTGGATTGCATGTCCCTCCCCAACCCCAGCCCACACCTGTCCCCCGCTCCCCACCCCCGCTGGGGTGTGCGTCGGGTGCACAAGGCAGCAGCGGCGGGGAGGACCTGCAGGGGGCGTTAGCTGCTGAGCTGATGGGACAGAAAAAAGTTGCATAAAAACAGTGTCCAAGCCGAACCCAATCTAACAGCTGCTGAGACCCACGGCATTCTTCCCTCATTCCAAGCGTGAGGATTTTGCACCCACTGTGTGCCTAGGATCGGGCCGGGAACTGGGGATATTGGGATGAACCAGCTAGGACCCCTGCTCTCCAGTAGCTCATCACCTGCAACCCGAGAGAGACGTGCAAATCGGTGATCGGAACTCAGCGCTGCCAACGCAAGGATGTATTCGTGCTGGTGCCGAGTTCTAACTTGTTTGTTCGTAACTATTGTCAAAGGCAGAACTCAGTGCTGCCAATGCAAGGATACCCTAGCGTCTGTACGAACAGTAACGGCAAAAGAGAGGGAGCAACTGATCATTTGGGTGAGATTGAATCGGAAAGTCTCCCAGAGGAGGCGATGTGTGAGCCGACTCTCAAAGCAGCAGCAGGAGTCTGCAAGGGTAAGAGCACCACGCTCAGGGGAACTGCGGTGGCCAGAGACAGCCTGCCACACTGCGGGGTCCCCGGAATGTCTGCCACCTGGGGCAGGCCATTTTTAACAGCCTCCCCTCCAGGCACTTATTTTTTGTGATCATCACGAAATTAAATGCACAATCATAATGGCCAGAGTAAACACACAGAACATGTCGCTTTCCCATTATTAAATTTTGTGTATATAACCATGCAGTTATAAAAAATATCTGGTAAATTTTAATAAAATCAAAACATTTGCTCCCTTCTGAAGGGTAAAATAAAATCAAAGCATTTGCAAAAGGTCCCATGCAGGCAACTACGAAATCAAACCACAGGCATTTAATGTCTTGATTTGTTCTTTGATTTTAGAACAAACAATAACTAAGAAGCAGCTTTCATCGTAAAGATACCATCAAATTCAACAAAATATTTCACATGCAAGCTAAGATCGGCTCTCGCCAAACAAAAGTATTCGGCCTTCCAGTTCACGGTTTCACTGACTTAAATGTTAAACACTCATTTAAAAATTCCAAGCGGTCACGTAGGATGACGAAGCAAAATAACTCAAGCTCTGTGTCTCGGCATTTCCAATCTGGCTATTGTTGCTTGTTTGAGTCTGGTGTCTAAACATAGAAATATGTAGCGTTAGCTGCGTCCCAAGTAAGCTGGGATTCCGAACTATTAACATTCCGAACCTACCCTTGAAACTAAGGCACAGAGCTAAGTCCACACATGTCAGGCGCTGACTGCAGAACTGGGAGTTCTCCAAATTAACTTCCATGCATAAAACAATATTCACGAACAAACAAGTGGTGAAATTCTGCTAATGTGAAACCTCCGTGTATCACTAGAACTCAGCCATCGCCACAGCGGTTGTTTAGAACTTGTACCAACAGAAGATTTTTTTTTTCTGGAAGTTATATTTAATCATCAACATTTTTCAGAATGGCCAGCACATGGTGATGACAGAAAATAGATCCAAATTTAGCCTGTTTTATTATTGTTTTTAAAATTCTCTACAGGCAACGTCCCGTTATGGCCGGCACCCAGGGCAGAAGGCTCCCTGCCCCAAGCTTGGGGAGCCAGCGACACCCAGCCTGCCATCAGAGCTGAAATTTCAGATAAGATAGGAGCCCAGATAGGCCGTGTTGAGAGACGAGGACGGGCAAAAACAACCAGGAAAAAAATGTGTATTTTATTCTGCCAAGAGATAAATCACCCTGGCAGAGAGAAAAGAAAAACCCTCCAATCCCACCTCTATGTTCTTCACAGAAAAGTTCAGCCAAGCCTCCCAGCCTTTCACACAGAAGGTTCCAGAGCCTTGCCACCTGACCAGCACCCTCCAGGAGATGCCGACCCACAGCAAATGCAGCCGCAGAGCCCAGAGCAGAACAGACCCCAGGCTGCGCCTGCAGGATGGGTCCTGCTACCTGCTTCCTGGGCAACTTTCTCATTTCTCTTTCCTCATTTGGCATCTGTTTCTGCCCCTTTTGCCTATAAACAAGGCCCTCCTTAAATGGGGGCTGTGCCTCCACTTGCAGAAACACGCGGTTCTTGGAGCTCTTAGGGGACCTGGTTTGACACAGCAGGTCAAACCTTCTGAAGACAGATTAAGAGGAATACAATGTCCACTGCCCAGGGAAAAGCTGACCTCAACACTTTCAGGAGGCGCTAACCATGTTACCGCTGTACACTGTCACGTGTCTGCCCTTAGCGAAGCGTGTCTGTGACCATGACCCATAGCAGCTTACTGGGGGGGCTTCTGTAGGGAACCTGAGAGCTTCCATGAGACGAGGAGGAATCCTTGCTTTGGGGAAAAGCAGAAGGCAACAGGTGACAAGAGTAGAGCATTATAATGCGACCTGAGATGAGAGGTGAGTTTACGGTTACTTTCCATAAGGGCCAATGCCAGGAGACAGCTGAGCGTGGGCAACTGGGGGAATAAAAGTCACGTCACAGTCCCCTACTGATGGGGTCTTCTCCATAGCAGAAAAAGAGATGCACAATGTCCTTTTCTATCCAGGGCAGGATAAAGAGGGGTGGAGAATAAAAAGGTGCCATCAGACACGGGTGCTCCAGCTCGGACCCTGCTATCTGCTAGCTCTGCGGTGCCAGGCAGGACGCTCTGTTCAGGTGTTATCTCCTCCCTCCACTGACCCAGATCTTAATTCACCTGCCTGGGTTTTTAGATGTTTCTTTGGTTTTTTGGTGTAAGATGTAGGTAAATCAGTTACATTTTGGAAAAGCAAACCTAACTTCAGAGACCTGTGGATCTGAGCTGATGGGCGCCAGCACACGCTCACCATGCACATCCATTTTACCCACATGTGCTGGACCAGCCGTTAGGAGGCCTGAGCTCTAGTCTCCACTCTGGTCCTCTGTTATCTTGCCCAAGTCACGATGCCACATCACTTTGAGCATCCTTTTTATCCATAAAAAAAGGTCCTGGGTAGATGTGACACCCAAAATCCCTTCTGATACTCAGAGATTTTTTTCTAAATTTCAGAGATGACTTTCTCAATTCAGAAACCAAGAAAGATCATATTTCAGAAAACAAGAATTTGGGTCTTTTTTTTGCTTTGGTTTCCTACCTGAGAGGAAGATAGGTATGGAAAAGTCATGAGTATGTTTGGTTTGTATAAATAATAAAATCAGCACGGCTCTCTGTCCCCCTCCCGTTAGAAGTAGATGAAGCGATACCCCAGTCACTGACCTGTGGCATGTGAGGCTTGCAGGGTTGACCGGCGTCAGTCACTTACCAGAGCAGACGATGAAGCGAGTGATTTCCAGCCCGGTTCTCAGCACCGCAATAACGTGGTCCTGCGTTGTCTGAAATCTAATCACAACAAAGGGCGCAATTAAAAACACAGCTGCCCTTTGAGAGACAGAAGGACTCCAAGAAGCCAGAACTCCGCTTCCCCGGGACTCGCCCCGTGAGCCGACAGCCCCGTGGGCCACGTTGTCACCCACAGTTACATCCATCGGCGCTGTCCAGAGAAAAGAAAAGGGAGCTTTCCTTAATCTAGCATTTGTTGCGATAAGTAAATGATCTGAAAATCCGGATTGGCACAATTCTGCTTTAACAAGGATTCTTCACTTTAAGAAATGATGTGCTTCCCCGGGGCACTTAAAACAAGTCAGTTTCCAAAACAAATTTTGATCGATGAACAACATTTTTAATGGATGGACTTCAAATGATCAAAGAATAAGCACTAACTCTCATCTACGGGTGAGGGCGAAGGGAAATCATCTTTAGCAAGTCCCTTAAGTACCGAGGACTGTGCTCGGTGCCTTACCTGTGTGCACATGGCCTGGCGACAAAGCTCAGCCTCTCCATCTAGCTGTGCGTAAATCATCACGTTATTTCATTTCCTTCGATCAAAGTCAACTCCTAATCACCATGCCGTGAGATATGAAAAGTCTAATCGTGGATACTTCCTCCTATTCAGTATCTCCCCAAGATTACAAACAGGCGCCCAAAGCAAAATATCATCTCCTCGTTCACACCCACCTGGCCCACGGACGCCTGGCGGTCCACAGTCTGAAGCGTGGAATCGTCGGCAAGATGGCGGCGTCCGTGGTGAGGGACCAGCCTCCGTGGTGCACCGAAAAAGCCTTCCCCTCAGGGATCTTCCCACCTTTCTGGAAACTGCCGGGAAGAGAAGAACAGAGTTCCCCTATTCCTGGGACCGCCCCCGTCCCCTTTCCAATCCTGAGTAATTACCCTTCTCAACTCAAAGGCAATATCTTCTCTCTTATCCCTAGAGCATAATCCCCTCAAGAAACCAAGGCTTCCAGAACTCAAATCCAGGGAGGAATCTTCTGGAAGAAATCCAGAAATCAACTCCAGGAAGGAATCAAATCCAGCTGCACCCAACTCCTGACTTCCACTCAGCCTCACAAGACTAGTTTCGCTAAGGCGAGGAATTTTGGGTAGGAGTTTGTAAGAAAACAGCATAAAAAGGTGCTTTGAGATGTGATGCTTGGTTTTCTTCTAGTTTCGGAGCTGTTCTGGCCCCAGGAGAGCATTGGTGAGTGACTTCCTGAACTTGAGCTGAGCTCCCCACGTCTCTAGAAACTTCTACATATTCAACAAATATACATATTTATTAAACATCTGCTATGTGCCAGGCACTGTGTCAAATGATGGAAGAAGGAAGATGCCTAAGACACGGTCTCGCTTTAAAGAGTTCTCGGCCTTGTGGCAAACGCAGGAAGGTTCATTGTGTGGCTGGAACTCACTCGGGGAGGCAGGAAAGGATGTGGGGGAAATGCAAGGAGAAGACCCTGCCCTGGAGTGGCTCCCACTCTGCCTCAAGAGCTGAACAAGGCTCACCACACCCCCGGAGAACCAGCGAGCGCCGAATCACAGGTGCTAACTCTAACTGCAATGCGAATTCTGGAAAGGTAGAAAAATTTTAAAGCAATCTTAATAATCAGCCTTGATAGGACTTAAATTGGGTTTGACTTTTCTCTCTCTTCATTTAAAAACGAAGTTGCAGCCGGGCGCAGTGGCTCACACCTGTAATCCTAGCACTCTGGGAGGCCGAGGCGGGAGGATCGCTCGAGGCCAGGAGTTCGAGACCAACCTGAGCAAGAACGAGACCCCTGTCTCTACTAAAAATAGAAAGAAATTACTTGGACAGCTAAAAATATATAGAAAAAATTAGATGGGCATGGTGGCACATGCCTGCAGTCCCAGCTACTCAGGAGGCTGAGGCAGGAGGATCACTTGAGCGCAGGAGTTTGAAGTTGCCGTGAGCATGGCACTCTAGCCTGGGAAACAGTGACACTCTGTCTCAAAAAAAAAAAAACAAAAAAACAAAGTATTGCAGTGGAATATTGTGAACACTGTTCTAGGCTCTGGGAACATAAGCGTAGAAGAGTCCAAATTCACACGTGGAAACACTCCTAGAAGAGCGAAGGACACACGGAGCTACAGCCCACGGTGTGAGAGCTGCCAGCGACACCATCTCAGGCCGTCACTTCCCCTGGGGACTGGAGACCGTTTCAGAAAGACCCTGTGTCTGCTGAGCTCTAAGGGCAGGTTAGAAGTCAGCCCGGGAAACAAGGTTCGGGCGAGGGATTCTAAGCCAAGGAAACACCAAGGGGACAAATTGGGTAAATTTCTGGGACGTCAAGGTTGAGCATTTCCTGCATAAGGAGCAGAAAGAAGTAGTGAAATCAAAGAAAAGAGCAGCGTGAAGCCGGTAAAGGATTATTAGTTTTCATCTATCTTAATGCATGGAAACTGGCAATATACCCCCGTGGCAGGTCAATGCCAGGGAGAGGCTCAAGTTCACCTCCAGCAGCCCATGACTCATGGCACATCGACTCTGCCACCTGCACAGGGGCACATTAGGACAAGGTGGGGACCTGGCACGTGCCAGTGAGTCTCTCTCTGTCCTGACTGCGGAAACGCCGCCCTCCGCGATCAGCTGACTCACGCCGGCCTTTGAGCCCCAGTGGAGGCTGTGGATGCATAGGACAGCTCCTGTCTGCTCTGAGCAAAGGCCCAGGCTAGAGCTGGTTCACCGATAGTGGCAGCGTGACCACCACCGAAGAAAGCAAATGCCATCTCTGAAAATGACACGCAGAATGTTGACATCCACTGCACTGTCTGTCGCCGCCCTGGGAATGGGGCTCCTCAGCTGGAGGCTCCAGAGACCCGTCCCAGAAACTCAGGCACAAACTCCTGCTCTGGAATCCCTTCGGGTTGCACCCTACCACAGTCACTGCAACAATTTAAAATTCCAGGTGCCTTGCTCCCAGCAGACACACCTGGCCTCGCAGGTGGAACCTGGGAACATGCAATGCACCCCCCAAGGGCGTCTTATGCACACAGAATGTGAGAGCCCGCTGGGGGGCGCTTGTGAGCCTCCCCTTTGAGAGCCCGGATCTGAGCCTTAATCTGGTCACCACCAATTCTTTCCCAAACCCTCGACTGCCCCAGGGTTTCTCTGTTTCTAGCAGGAAAACAGAGTTTACATCATCAAACAGTCATCTCCACTGTGATGATGTACTTGATACAATTCAGTCAGGTGTGATGGCGTGTGCCTGCCGTCCTAGCCACTAGGGAGGCTGAGGCAGGAGGATCGCTTGAGCCCCGGAGTTGAAGGCCATAGTGAGCTATGATCGTGCCTATGAACAGACACTGTGCTCCAGCCTGGACAACATAGTAAGACCCTGTCTCTAAAAAAACATCCATGCTCTGAGTCCTTCAGGATTTATCCTTCGGGCTCGAAAAAAAAAAAAACCACCTATGCTTCAGTTAAAGTAATGCTGGTTGTTGTAGCAAACCAAGCCCAACTTTCAGGAAATTAGTCCATTCAAAGGTTAGACCTCGCTCATAAAAAGTCCAGCTGAGTGTTCCTGCTCAGGGAACAGCCGCCCTCGTTTTCCATCCGAGAACCTTGACATCTGCTCTCTTGTGGCTCCGTCCTGCTCGGGAGCCTCATGCCCCTCTCTGTCGAGCGAGCAGATGGAGGAGAGAGAGGCTCCTGCATAGGCGGTTTTTCTAGACTGGGCTAGAAGTGATGCAGACAAATCCACTGGCCAGCACGCGATGCTGCGGTCACATCTAAACGCAGCGGAGAAACCACGATAACACGATCCACCGCGAGTCCAGGAGGAGGAAGAGCACAGGGTACCCCTGCCACGTTCCACTTCCACCTCAAAGACGCCACGTGTTCTCCCACCTCCAGCCAAGGTAGCAGACACTACCAAGTGCCTTCCATGAGCTTGGCACCGCACGGGTTTTCTAGAGACATCGGGTGAGCCAGACCCAACATTGCCATCAAGGTGCCGTCAGTCCACAGGGGGAAGATGGATGGGCTACCGATCAAAATAAAACGAAATGATGCAGCAAGTACTATGTTAGCATAATAGAGGGCTGTGTCACCACCAAGGGAAAATTCCAATCCGTCCGTGTCTGGGAGAAGTAAGGAAGGCAGCATGGAGGAAGAGACACTGGAACTGGGTCTTGACTGATGAGGAGAACGTCCCCAGGAAGGGCGTTTCAGGTAGAAGAGGCAGCTGAGCAAAGACACCACAGCATGAAGGTATTAACAGCTAGTCAGGGGCAGCTGCTGCGTGACATGGACAGTGTGGAAAGTTCTGGAATCCTGCCTCCCATAGGTGTCTCGTCATATCTGGCTACTGTCGTTCTGCCCACCTGCAAAGCCCAGAGCCCTCCAAGAAGCCTCCCTTGACAACCTTCCCTGCACACACCCCATCCGCCAGGGTCAGGCATAATATCTAATGAATCTTTGGAAACCCCAAAGATCAGGGCCCGGCGCCTCCCCCACAGAAGGGCCCTGAGAAGTCAAGGCCACTGGCTCCCGCTCCATTTATGTTCAGGTAAACACCACCGGCCTTTGTGAAACATCTGGAAACTTTATTCCCCTTCCGCTGCCCCCGTAGCCAGTTAATGGTTAGCTTCTAATCGCTGTCTCGCGCCGTCTGGCGGGAGGTTCTGCATGACTCAGGGCTCTCCTGACATTCCGGGAGGTCACCAGAGGGACACTCTCCCAAACGTGACCCCAGGCACACAGGCTCCGGACACAGCAGGCAACAGGGAAAGAGGCTCCCTCCCCTCCAGCTCGTGTATCACCCAAGCTTTTGGAGAAAAGAATCAAGACACTTGCTGCTTGTGCAAATGAATTTATATTATGATGAAAGGGGAAAAATACTGATAAAATCCGTCCCATCCACTTTTGTAAGAGCAGATGTCATTTGTCCAAGTTGATAGGCGCCCATGAATGGCTACACAAAAAAGAACACCACGGTCCTTCCAAATTTCCAAAAATATGTACATGCATGTTACAGACGTGACCACTCATGTTCATAAGATATTATAACATTGGTCGGGCGTGGTGGCTCATGCCCGTAATCCTAGCACTCTGGGAGGCCGAGGCAGGTGGATCGTTTGAGTTCAAGAGTTCAAGACCAGCCTGAGCATGAGCAAGACCCCATTTCTACTAAAAATAGAAAGAAAGTAGTTGGACAATTAATATATATATACAGAAAAAAAATTAGCCGCGCATGGTGGTGCATGCCTGTAGTCCCAGCTACTTGGGAGGCTGAGGCAGGAGGATCGCTTGAGCCCAGGAGTTTGAGGTTGCTGTGAGCTAGGCTGACGCCATGGTACTCTAGCCCGGGGAACAGAGTGAGACACTTGTCTTGAAAAAAAAAAAAAAAAGATATTATAACATTAAATAAGAATTGGTATTTTAAAAAGAAGTCGGTTAAGATCTTTCAAATATTTTCATCTACATGAGTACAAAATTTACACATGCATATAGAGTATATAATGGTATGTCTTCCTTTGAAGGATAAAAGCATTTCAGAATAAAAGCAATAAAAAGTTATTAGCTATTATAGTATTATGATCTCATGTAGATTAATGTTCTACAATAGTAATATTAACGGAAGTTTCGTGAGCAATTGCTGTGTGGCAGGCACTACACTGACAGCTTTATGATGCATTTCCTCACTAAATTCTCACGACAGCCCTATAACAGTGGTCCTGTTATTATCCCATTTTACAGGTGAGGAGCAAAGGGCTGCATTGGATCTTCCCGGGAGGAGGTGATAACATCAGGCCTAGTGTTCCAGTCTGTCTGAGCCTAAAACCTATAATTCTAACCACCCCACCACACTGTCTCCTTAAATGGCACCTGTATGTCTATTGATTCCTTAAACAGACACTTACCGAGCATCTGCATGTGAACACTATGTTAAGTCCCAAAGGATGAAAATGTGTATAAAACACAGTCTGCCTTCAGCAAACCTTTGGTCTAACCATCAGTATCCACTTTAGCTTTAAAATGACTACACAGATGGCAATTTTATCCATGATAATCCAAAACTGGAAACAGCCCACGTCATCCTTTAGAGGGTAAATGGTACACCTGGATCGTGGAATACCACTCACCCGTAAAAAGAAGGAACTCTTAATACATGCAGCGGCTCAGAGGCTCTCCAAGAAACTGTGCTGGGTGAAAAAAGCCTACGAAAATGTTGTAACATACCGTACGATTCCATGTATGTAACATTGTTGAAAGGACAGAATCACAGAGCTGGAGAATAGGTTCGTGGTTGCCAGGGGCTGGTGACAGAAAGTGCAGGGAATGGAGCTCTAACGGGGTAGCAGGAGCGGTGACGGAGTGGTTCTGTATCTTGATTTTGGTGGTGGTTACAAGAATCTACACATGTGATAATATTGCGTAGAACCACACACACACACACACACACACACACACACGCGCGCGCACACACACACACATAAACCAGGGGAAACCTGGATAAGGTCTGTGGCGCCTGAATACCCTGGCAGGGATATTGCGCTATAGCTATGGAAGAGGTTAACACTGGAGGAAACTGGTAGAAGTAAACGAGGACCTCCCTGTGTGTGTGTGTGTGTGTGTGTGTGTGTGTGTGTGTTTGCAACTTCCTTGAATTTATAATTATTTCAAAATTTTTAAAAAATTTAATTACTCTGCAAGTATTCTCCTTCCTTGGAGACTATTTAACCCTACCAGTAGCTGCAACATCTCAGCTGTTACCCAGAGAGAGCAAAGATTCCCCGGGTACTTGGCAGAACTCCAACTGGGGTTATCACAGCTGATGGCTGAAGTTGGCAGTTAACCTGTAACTACCCCACCGGCAGCCAAAAGGCCGTCTCCTACACAGAGATCTTTTTTTTTTTTTTCTTTTTTGCTGAAGCACAGTCCTTTCATTAAATAGATCCACAAACACACATTTTGCCCTTTTATACACTTTCTAAATTATGCTCTAAAATATATTTATGACCCATATATACCAATAAGTAACAACCCCTTCCCTTCCATGCATGCTTCTTTTTGAAGAATTATCCTACTTGTTATCTTAGTTAAATAACATGCCACCCACGAACCTGACACCAAGGCCAAAAGCCCACAGAACAAAGGCAGCGCTCGGCTGCTAATCCACTCCAAGCAACCACAGCCTCCTCGTGGGGCAGCAGAACTTTGGTCCCATTTTTACCAAAATTCTCCGCTTCACCATCAGGCTCTGTTTTTATTTTGTCAAATACGAGATGCCATGAATGGTGACATATCCCGATTTCAAGTATATCTCAATGAAGGAGATATTCAAGCATGAAACAAGCATATCTCAGAATCGGTGGGCAGCGACCTTCTCCAGACTGAGAAATGCAGTGTGTGCATTTATCTGAAAAACGGGGTCCTCCTTTGTGCCACACAGAAAATGTTTCATTCGGGGTGATGTCACCCCTCCACTTAAAACACAAGATGCAAACCAGGGCTTCCTCTTGGGCAATAAGAGCCAGTGTGGGGATGGGGGAGACCGGGTGGGTATTTGCACTTGCCAGGTGAGCTCATGAGAAAATCCCCAGCGAGACCAGGGCCTGGGAGACGCAGCGTGTGCACGGAGCCCAGCTGAGCTGGAGCCCGTGAGTCACTGACGGATGACTGACTCCATCACGAGATTCCTGTAACACACCGTCAGCTACTTCCTGCCTGTGCTGGGCTCCAGGGGACAATCGGCTGAGTCAGGCACAGGCCCCAGGGCAGCTCTGCCGGGGGAGCAACGCACCTCCTGTGCTGAGTCACAGACACGCTGTGCAGAGAAACCTTCGGGGAGGCAGCAAAGCCGGCTGCACAGGACTGAGAAGGGACAATAGTCCTGTCACCATGACAACAGAGAGGAGGGTGGCAGTGACCACCAGCCCCTGGCGCAAGGTCCCCGAGGTCTAGGCTGAAGGGTGAGTGGGCCCCGAACAAGAAGCCACAGGCCTCAGGCTCAGAAGGGCACCAACCCAGAGCCACCTAACCACAGACCTCACCCCGTCCAGGGACCGATAGAGTTCAGGAATATGTCAACTCGGGCTAAAAAAAATCTTTCCTTCCACTCACCAATAACCAGTATTTAGCGTTTTAGTTATGAATGTGGGCAGCATACCACAATTAGCAGCATGTGAGTCTGTCACCAAAAATTAAAAACTCATGATATGCTCATATCACATTACGGTTGTTGCAGATAATCCTGAAATAGCATTCGCCCCGCATCTCTGCTTTGAAACGGCGGCTGCTACTGGACTTGCCGCTACCGAATGCATTATTAAAGTGGCATATACATTACTCCATCACACGGTTGTGTCTGGGACTTGGACATGGTCTTTCCATAAAAATCCTTTCCTTTGTCACCAAGAGTATTTTATTTTATATCATTTAAACGTTATTCTGAGAAGGGGTCCAGACTCGACCTTGGACTACCAGAGGGGCCACAGCACAAAAAGCATCAGGCATGCGTGAGTGCTACGGCTGCTAGAACAAAGCCCCTCGGACTAGGGGGCTGAGACACGGAAGAGAGGTGTCTCACAGTTCTGGAGGCTGGAGGTCAAGGTGTCGGCAGGGCTGGTTCCTGCTGAGCCTGTGAGGGAAGGACCTGCCCAGGCCTCTTTCTTTGGCCTGCGGACGGCTGCCTTCTCATGTCTCATCTCCTCATCTTCCCTAGTGTTCATGTGTCTCCAACTTTCCCCTTGTATAAGGACACCAATCGTATTGGACGGGGACTCATCCTAATGACCTCATTTTAACGCGATTGCCTCTGTAAAGACCCTTTCTCCAAATAAGACCACACGCTAAGGCACTGGGCGTTAGGACTCCAACGTATCTTTTGCGGGGACGCAATTTAGCCCGTAACGTACGTAACATGCTCCAGTCTGGTCTCATGTTTTCCTTGCGGCAAATCCTCGGCCGAAGCGACAGGCAGAACTGTTCACAGAACCCAGGCATCCTGACACCTAGTTTGGGGTGGAAGTGCTCTACACGCTGCAAAGAGCCACACAAGAGTAGGTGACATGGCGGCCGGAGCCCTCCCTCCACGGGCAGACGTTCCCAGGGGCCCAAGAGGCCGATGGCGGGGCAAAGCGTTGCACCGGGAGCAGCCAGAAGCGCAACAAGGAAAACTCCAGGCCTCATTCTTGTCGCACTCTCAGCCGGCAGCTGCTTCTAATCTCACAGCTGTCGTGCTAATATGGACCACACACGTGAGGCAGCCAGCCCTAGGGCCCAGCAGGGCCACCAGTGGTCACCAAGAACATGCCAATAAGCTCCAGGCCACTTACTAAGTGGAGGACATTTGAGCACTTTAGGAAAATGGGAATTATTTCCCTCTGAGCATCCCTCTCATGAATCAAGCCCTTGGCCTAGCGTCCAAACCCGATCCGGTCTCCTCCCTCTGACCCTGTTCTCAAAGAGCTGAAATGAAACCTTTCCACATGGCCTTTGGCATTGGCGGATCCAGGATACGAGACAAGTCCGATGGAAACCCGCAGGGCGGGAGCGCAGGGCCCCACAGACCTATCTCGCTGCACTGGCTGGACTCATTGGGTTCGACACACTATCAGGGTTGAACGGAGAAGCCCGCCACTCCAAAGTCCTAACGGGGCCATCAGAACGGTCACCCACAGCCTGGAGTCGGGGGAGGGACGGGCAGACTGTCACCTGCAAGGCCTGAGTGGCGTGAGGGACGTGTGTCAACCGCGAGCACCCGCCCCCACCAGCCATTCGTCAGACCAGACTGGCCACGGTCCCCCGTCCCCAAACTCAGGGCCCTTTGCACACGGCACACAGGCACGACGGTAGGTAAGCACACACCTACGCCGCACCTCTGCCTCCCCTGAGGGATCATAACCCGCGTGAGGCGAGAAGACACCTCTGTATCCTCAGGGCTCAGCATAGAGCCCCACATGCACAGAGCCCAGCAAATATTTCCTGAGTAAATAAGCAAGCGCCTCTCCCCTTCCACACCCACCTCTCGATAGCCTGTGGCCCCTTTTGCAATACTTCCTCCGCTTCAAGGTTGAACCGGGGTTCATTTAAATTTAGCTGTGAAAATATAAACACACCCCCAAAGCGTGGGCGCAGAGAACACACAGCAGCTTGGCTAGTATGACAGATACACGCGCGGCCGCGCCGCCCACCGCTGGAGAAGGCCCGGCGGCTGTTTGGGTAACAGGATTCCGACCACCTTTCCTGAACGTTCCCTCTTACCAAGGGTTTGCGTCCACCGCCCCATTTATGCTGCACAATAACCTTCGTTAGAGACTCCCAGGCTCAGGGGCTGGAACATCTTGTCCGAGATCACACAACTCGAGGACGCTGAACCAGGAAGGGCCACAGCCAAGATCAGTCTGGCCCCGAAACTGTGCTCAGTCACCTCACCGTCCCGCCCACCTGCACGTGGCTCCGTGGCTTTCACGGAACCGAGGGCCCCGCAGCCCTTCTCCAAGGCCCGGTGCCGCGCCGCTGCCCGGCTCCCCCGCAGGCACGTCTGAAGGCTGACCCCGCGCCCTGGGCTCCCGCCCCCCAGCAGCTCCCTTCCAAGCACGTTAGCGGCTAAAGGAGCTGACATGCGAGCATCAGGAAATAAACTGAAAGGCAAAACCCCTCTCGGTTCTCAGCCTGGCCTTGGCTGACGCTCCCAGCGCACGGCCTAGCTTGGGTGTTTCAGCAGCTGCTTTGCCACGGGGGTCCCCGGGAGCATCCGCTCGGACGCTGACCACGTCTCCTCTGGGCACTTGAAACCAGGTTCCAGATGGCGCGAGTGGTTGAATACTAACTCCCTGTAGCCAAGGACATCTGAAGACCCTCTTTCGCTTTTTTCACGATGTCAATGATCCGTTCCTGAGTGCTTCTTACCCAAAACCGCTTTTCAGAGAACAAAGTAAACAACTGGTGAAAGCTACAGTTGGGATGTAACTAATAAAATGATTTTCTTTTGCTCATTTGACTTATTAGGTGCATACTCTCCCCAGGCAGTGGGCTGGAAGCTGGGGAGAGGGTGATGAGCCCAAACTGGCCCCGTTCCTACCCTCGAGGTGCTAGTGAGCAAACAGTCACTCCGATAAATGTGGAACTGCGACGTGGAGTCCCACCCAAGGGGACACGGTCTCACCCAGCTGGGAGGGCGGGAAGACGCCGCTGGAGCCCTGACGCACATGGGGAGCTGTCTGGTGAGGAGGGAAGGGGACGCTCACCACCCGGAGGGAACAGCCAGGACAGACGTCGCCTGGGGAGCGTGGCAAGGATGGGGGAGTTCAAAGAGTCCATGTGACTGGCGGAGCGTGGTGTGGGCTGGGCTGGAGAGGCCGGCAAGGGCTGGCCCCCAGGACATGGTGGCCTGTGCTTCTGTCATTAAACCCAGGAGTGACAGGAAATCACTGGAGGGCTTCAAACGCTGGGATAACACAGTCCCCTCAAACACCTGGCTCTACCTTCAGGGCAGCATACGAGCGACATTGGGCACGGTGCGTGTTTCGTATGAAACAGGAAAAAGAAGGCATTGTTCACTCCACGAGACGACAGTACTGACTTGAGAGGTAAAGCAGCCTGCCCCGGTCACCGCATAGCGGACTAGAACACAGGATTCTTGTCCCACGTTCCCAGGTTTCTAAACTCCATTTTCTTTTTTTAAATAGATAAAAATGTGTCAGATAGAGTCACACTGGACGCGATGCATTCCGACAGGCTGACTTCTGAAGCTGTCCTGGTACAAATGGCTCAGCCGGCGGCCAGAAACACAAGCCGTTTAAGGTGCGCCCCTAGGAATGGTTAAGTCTCACCAGCTCCTCTCTGCACACACCCAACCTGTTTCTCCTCCGGTTTCCCCTCACTAAGGCACTTCTACCTTCCTGACTGCACTGTCTTGCCTGTGGCAAAGGCTATTTTGGACGCACTTTCAGCATGACCTCATCACAGATAAAATAGACCCTAGAGTCCAGAAAAGGAAAAAAGAAAATTATGTGTTACTCCTGAAGACTAGTCTGGTGAGTGTCCCCTTCCCTCTTCACCAGACTAGCCAGCACTGTGGGGCGTCCTTGCAGTCTCAGTCACTCGGGAGGCTGAAGCCCAGGAGTTCAAGACCAGCCTGGGCAACACAGCAAGACCCCATCTCTAAAAGTGAATTAAAAAATAGATAAATCATCCTAGATCATTGAGCCTGTAATTCAGTCTTAAATCTGTTTAGGGAAAACTGTGCTCTCAGTGTCTCAGTAGCCACATCTATAAAATGGGGACAATATGACTTCCACTGCCAGTAATGCAGAAGAGGGCATTCCAGCCAAAGGTCCTGCTGAGAACAATTAAAACAGCTGGAAATATGTTTTTTAAAAAGTCTGCTTGGGCATATTAGGAACTACACATACAGTGAGGAACTGCCACCCAGGGAGGATGAAGGCCGGGGGTTGAGCCCATGTCTAAGACCACCTTCCTCCCGGAGGTGCCTGCTCATGCCAGAGGGCCTGGCTGACAGGCCGTGCAGAATCACTCAGAGAGTTGGGGATTGCCGTGCAGGGACAGAAATGGGGTGGGACACCGCGAACGTCCCTCACCTGGGATTGGAACCTCCCAGTGCTACACTGAAAAGTAAGGGTGGCCTGCAGACTGCGGCTCAGTTTCAACCGAGCTCAACTGAAACTGGACTGAGGGAATATCAGACTGTCAGAGCCCTCGGGCACCCAACAGAAGAGAATGTGGATCTTCCCTGGAGGAAAATAGCAACATATGAACTATTTCCACAAGTAATTGTGTAAGAATAAGGTTCTGCACACAACCAGAAGCAACAAGGCACGTGACGAGACAAAACTACATGAGTAAAAATCTGCAGAAGCAATTACAGAGTAGAAAGACTGCAGGGACTCAAGCCAACAGGCACAGACTTTTAAATGTGTAATAGGAGGCCGGACGCGGTGGCTCACGGCTGTAATCCCAGCACTCTGGGAGGCCGAGGCAGGAGGATCACTTGAGGTCAGGAGTTCGAGACCAGCCTGGGCAATACAGCAAGACCCCCCCAAAAAATAAAAAAGTAAACAAGAAACCACACACACAAAGAGTTCCTAGTGTGAGGAACAACAGCAGCACTTGAAAACTCTCCACACAACCTCTAAAAAGAAACTTAAGATCGAGGAGAGCAAATGAAGCACACCTGCTTCCAGCGTTACCAGGATACGGAGCAACTTCCAATGATGCAGAGAAATACGCACCTGATCTCACCAAGCGCCTCTGGGCTCTGCCTCTGGCTTCCAGACCATGGGAGTGAACAGTGCGGGAGGGGAGACTCAGAAAAATCCTTGAAACATGGGAGACACGTGAACTCTGCCATCACGCAGGGCCCCGTGCTCAGGATGCTGCTGTTGCCGCCATCTTGAAACCCTTAACACCTCATCTCTGGACTGGTGTCGGAGAAGCGAGGCCTGGTGCCGTGCCGCGTGGAGTTCAGCAAGGCTCGAAGTGGGCAGCAGAGGCTCAAAGAAAATGTGTCACAAGTGGGCAAGTAAGAAAGAGACCACACTTTCTGTTTGACCCAGAACTTGCTTTTTTATTTCTTTTTTGAGACAGAGTCTCTCTCTGTCACCTGGGCTAGAGTGCCGTGGCGTCAGCCTAGCTCACAGCAACCTCAGACTCCTGGGCTCAAGCGATCCTCCTGTCTCGGCCTCCCGAGTAGCTGAGACTACAGGCATGTGCCACCATGCCCGGCTAATTTTTTCTATATATATTTTTAGCTGTACAATTAATTTCTTTCTATTTTTGGTAGAGACGGGGTCTCGCTCTTGCTCAGGCTGGTCTCGAACTCCTGAGCTCAAACGATCCACCTGTCTCAGCCTCCCAGAGTGCTAGGATCACAGGTGTGAGCCACCGCACCCGGCCCCAGAACTTGCTTTGACTGCAGAAAGAAGGCGATGGCATTCTAAGAAACACCAGGGACCAAGGAACGCTATCCTAACCTTTCCTGCTCTCCTGTGTTGGCCAACCACGCGTGCTGAGACAAGGATGTAGAAAGGGAAACGCAGGGAAACACATAGTTCCTTTTCCTTTCACTCCTTCCTTGCTCATGGGTAAGTCAAAGAAGCTAGCGTGGGCAGAATATGAGCGTATGGAGAAGTGAATAAAAACAGATGAGTTAGTTTTATACAACATTTCCATTTCTTGGCAAGAACAAAATACACACGCATGTGCAAACAAGGAAATGCTAACGGTGTGACTTGAGTGCTTCCTCTTACGAGTTCAATGCTCTTAAAGTTGGCTTCGTATAATATAAGAATGAACTGTGGAAGTCATGCTAACAATTTAAATTTTTCTTTATTTTGAATGACATTAAATAGCAAATTTTTTAAAAAAACAACATGACAAGTCCAGAGACCACGGAAGAAAGGTGAAAGATTTGTATTTTAGTACCTCTAACGACACATTTTTCCTTTTCGAATACAGGGTTCTGCATTTTCATTGTGCACACTGTCCTCAGAGGCCGTAGGCAGCCTTGAGTCAATGTGTCAATGCTGTGAGCGGCGTTCACACCCCGAGGAAGGGACGTGCAAACAGAGTGACAGAGGAAAGGCCCGCTTCACGTAGGAGAGCTGGGCCAGGGCAGCGGCCCTGTGCTCCGAAGCGGCACCGTGTGCCTTGTTTGTTTTAATGCTCTGTTGCTGCCGTCTTGAAATTCTGAATAAATTTTGAACAAGGGGTCCCGCATTTTATTTTGAGGTCCCCCTAGGTCCTCGTGGCCTTTGAGGCGGTCCCTGTTTCTGAAACTATTATCTCTGTGTTACCTAAGGGTCCTTTTTTGGTTTTCAGTCTCTGAAGCCAGCATGACCGTTTCTCATTTTAGATTGTCTCTGTTGAAACGCATAGCATGATTTCTGTTTTGTCAGCTCAACCACGACTGATGCAGTCAAATATTCTTATGACTTCCGGGTAGGAAAAGATTTCTTAAGCAGGGTACAAAAAGTTGCTAACCATAAAGGGAAAGCTTGACAAGTGAGATTACATCGAAAATATCCAATGACAGCTTTTAAAGGATTAAAAGGCAAGAAAGGCCGGGTGTGGTGGCTCAGGTCTGTGATCCTAGCACTTTGGGAGGTCAAGGCGGGAGGATCGCTTGAGCTCAGGAGTTTGAGACCAGCCTGAGCACGAGTGAGACCCAGTCTCTACAAAAAAAACAGAAAAATTAGCTGGGCAGGTGGTGAGCACCTGTAATCCCAGCTACTCGAGAGGCTGAGGTAGGAGGATCTCTTGAGCCCAGGAGTTTGAGGTTGCTGTGAGCTATTAATATGATCTTGCCACTGCACTCTAGCCTCAACAATAGAGCAAGACCCTGTCTCAAAAATAAAAATAAAATAAAATAAAAGGCAAGCAACAGAGTAGGAAAAGATATTTGCTGCTCATTTAACCAAAAAAAGAAAAGAACTTGTATCCAAAAAACATGAAGAATCCTACAAATGAAGGCAGAAAACCCAATCAAAAAAAATAAGCAAAGACTTCAAAATGCACAACAGATGATATGCAAACGTCCAATAACATAAGAAAAGACACTCGACGTCTTTCGTCATGAGTGGAATGCAAATCAAAATCATGAAGAGACATCACCACTCCCTACCGTCAGAGAAGCTGACATCAGAAAGACCGGCGATGAGTGTCGGCGAGGCCGCAGAGTGACAGGCCACCCTTCTAGAAAGTTCTTTAGCATTAGCTACCAAAACTGAACGCACCCCTACCACCCAGCAATTTCACTCCCCTTCACATACCAACTGCAGTGCCTGCCCTTTTGCAGTGACGGACGTGTGCAAGCATGTTGTCACCAGCATTATTTATAATAGCCAGAAATCAGAAAAACGCAAATGACCAAAAACAGTAGAATGAAAGATAAACTGTAGTATATTCATCTGATGAAACACCATACAGAAGAAAGTGCTGATTACTACGGCTAATGCAACGAGTATGAATTTAAGAATTTAATGCTGAGGAAAATAAAGTCGCCGAAAGAAATACACAATATGATTTACATAAGGTTTAAAGTAAAACAAACAGGCAAAACCAAACCATAGGGGACACATGCGTAGAGGGCAAGACTATTAAAAGAAGCAGAGGCATCATTGCCGTATATCGGGATGGAAGTCATCTGTGAGGATCAGAAGCAGATGACGAAATAGGGCATGAAGCGGCCTCCTGGATGCTGGCAATGCTCAATTTTGTTTTACCTTCTTATATACATCCTTGCTTTGTGATAAATTATAGAACCATACGTTATATTTTTGTACTTTGGTTTATGTATGTTGTAGCTCACAATAAAAAAGATTAAAATGTAGTGAATAACACATGCTTCTTAGGATCAACATTAGGGTTAAATGAGACAGGGTGCATGGAGGGCTTTGCAAAGTGCCTGCCACTGGTATGCACCCAGTACATCATATAGTTGTTATTATCTGGGGTAGCGCTATGGAGAAAGGAAGACAGTTACAAAGCCTGGGCTAGAAGAAAACAAACCCTAAGGACATGCAGTCAGGAGACCTAAAATGGCTTCTGGCATACACTAAGAACTGCAGGTAGAGGTTGGAGGTAATAGTTAAGTGTTTGCTACCCATAAATGCCAGGAGATGAGGTGACTACCACAATGCTTGGCTAATGAGAGGCACTCAATAATTATTAGAAATATAGATGGAAGCATGGATGGAT
>CAUYSK010094658.1:0-27507 GCA_963575035.1 Avahi laniger
ATTTATTTACTTATTTCCCTGTTCTTAGACCTTTTGGTCTAATCACCTCTAAGAACATTCTAGCTCTGTATGGCTCCCTGAGCAGGGCCTTAAGGGAAAATCTAACTACTCATATATGTGGGACAGTCCTCTTTCTCTGCAGCCCCCGTTCTACATCTCTACTCTCTCTTCAAACCCGTGCACCCTCCACATTCCAGCTCCCTGGTGGATCACCCAGCCTGGCTTCCCTAAGAGAATAAAGACCATCAGTTACGAATGCCCTCAATATCCCTCATTGTTCATCCTTATTTTTCTCCTGTTTCTCCTACCCCTGCCAAAAAAAAGGAGGGGGGCAAGATAAATGCTATTGTCTGAATATATCATCCAAAATTCACATCGCCAATGTGATATGTAGTATCAAGAGGTGGGAACTTTAGGAGATGATTAAGTCATCGTGGCAGAGGCCTCATGAATGGGTTTAAAGACCCTTATAAAAGGGCTGCAGGGAGCTAGCTAAGACACTTTTTGCTCTCAATTAGTGCCATGTGAGGGTACAGCAAAAAGTACCACCTTGGAAGAAGAAAGCAGTCCTCACCAGACGCCAAATCTGCTGGCACCTCAATCTTGGACTTTCCAGCCAAGTCCATAGTTCAGAACTATGAGAAAGAAATTTCTAGTATTTATAAATTGTCCAGTCTCAGAAATTTTGTTTTAGCAGCATGAACTAAGACAATAATGCAAGATAAGACATTGTGTCCATAGCTAGCTTCTCCATAGGTACTTCCGGCCCCATCTCCTCTGATTTCTACCTTAACTCCTTATATTATGTGCTCTTTCGATTTTCCATTTCTCCTTCTCAAATAGATTTTTACCTTTAACCTAAAAACATCCTTAAGAAGTTTCCTGTTCACCCTCCCCGCTACTAGAACTTTCACACAAAAGTCCATTAACGTTCTTGAGGAAGACATCTTCAGTCACTGCTTTCACTGACTGACCTCTTCTTCCTCCAGGCAAGGTGGCGTCTGCTTCCAAAACTAACAAACTTGCTTGAACACCCAAACGCTATTCTCTAGTCACCCTTCAGGCCTTCCATTTCTGGAAACAATCGACCACCTCTTGTGTTAATTCTGACTACACTCTGGCCAGAATTTGATAAACAGGAGCTCTGAAAAACTCCTGGACCTTTTTCCTTTGTCCAGTCTTGATCGTCTACCTCCTAGGGTCTGCATTTACTTGCTGTTTGAGCTGTTACTCCATCTCTGCCTTCCAGCTAGAAGGGATTGCTTGAATCTGATGACAGATTTGCATTTTCTGGCAAATCTTTGGAACATGCCCAGTGTTTGACACTGTTCTAGGCTTTGTAATCCTACTCTATGGCTAGTTTGCATAGCTGCTGTCCCCACTGGGCCTGGTCTGACCTCCTCTGTGAGGCGGGGGTCTTAAAGTCTATCCTCCTTTGGTTTTCATGATGCTCTCCTGTTGTGATGCTTTTTATACTCCTCTAACTACTCTTCCAAATATCCTGTGAAATCCTCTCTTTCTTCCTTTCTCACTCTACACTCGTTTCTTGGCAGATCTTATCCACTCCACTGGCTGAAACACCATTCCTATGTTGCCAACTCCCATATTTATAATTCCAATTTTGAATTTTTTTCTAAGTTCTACATATGTAATGCAAACTGCCCACTGGATAGCATCTCCAACTTGGACCTCAAATTCAACATATTTAAAAGCAAATTTATCATCTTTTTCCTTCTAATCTGTATCTTCTCTGTGTTCCCTACATTAGTTATTGTTAATTTTTTACATCTTCCACCTAACAGCGACTTGAACATTATTGTTTCTGAGTGGTCTTTTATATCTGTTTTTGTATCAATGCCTTTTGATGCAGCTCAGATCAGTCCTGCATTGTCTCTTGCCTGGACTTTTCCAGTAGTCTCCTACCTGGATTCTACTGCCTTTAGGTTAATGTCTAAATTCTTTTCTTAAGAATTTTTTTCTTAAGACTCAAAGCTTTGCCTGTGTTTTGCTGTGTTACTGCAGCTATGGTAGACAATTTGTTGTTTCTGAAATTTAAGATTTTCACATCTAAAATTTTATGTATGCTTTTTCTTTGGCCTAAGGTGACTCTGCTTTCTTTTCTTACAATTTAAATCTTAAATCACTGTCTGTCTCTGATACCACAACTTCTGGAAAGCTTTTCCTAAGGTGTTCTGCTGTGTTCTCACAGCACTTACATTTCTCTCCTCCAAATGTGATTGAGGGACCCAGGCTCCTTCCAACCTGTGGCTCTGCTGTCTCCCACAGCTCAGACTGTTTCATTAGATTTTCTGCATGTGCTTGGACGATGAGGGAGGTGAGTGGAGGATCACACGTGGGAGGATCTTGTGGCATATTTCCCTGCTGCTCACCACCCAGTGGCAAGAATGTAGTCAACATGGCTGCAGCTAACTGCAACAGAGGCTGAAAACAGCATTCTACCCGTGCCCAGAAGGAGAAGGGAAATGGCTTGGTGGAGAGCTAGTGAATGTCTTGCACACTGGCACATGCAAGATGGCTAGTATATATGTTTGTGAAGTGAATGGATAAATTATTATAGAATAGGCATTACCTGAGCGAATTCTGTGTCAGTGTGCCAACCTTTCTGATTCTTTATTGGCTTCTGACACTGTAATTCCAAGAAGAATAAACATTACATCTTTAAGGTTGGTCAGGAAATAGATTGTACTGCTTAACCAAATATTTTCAATAATAACATTTATTATAGATAACTCTCACTGATATTATAAATTGTCAGAGAGCAACCACTACCTTAAGAACACTAATAGTGTAATGAAGATCATTTAATGTATGTTCCTCACAATGATTTATAAATCACTCAGAATTACTGCATGATATTGCCAGCCATCAAGGTCATTCATTTCCAAATCCATCCAGTTAATGGTTTGCTGGAAATGGCAGACTCTGTGCAAAATACAATCCTACTGTGTGCAGTAAGATGTACATTGGGGGTGTTGGGCTGACTCTGCATTGCTTCCGGGTTGGGTATAACTGAGAAGTCACTTTAGCCTAAGTTTCTTCACCTCAAAACCATGGGCTTTTAATGGATAATCTCTTAGGCCTCCTGTAATTTTAGCACTCACTTCTGGGATTCATTTGAAAGTGCTGGTCCATAGAGCATAGGCTGGTAAATAGCTTAACAGACTGGCACAGCAGAGAGTTTACTATTTCTGAGTCAGGTTAAATTAAATTGCGTTTAGTACTAGAAGTGTGTTAATCATCCCCAAAAACCAAGAGAAAGTGCTATCTAAAATTAGGTGAGGTCTTCCTTATTGCTATACCTACAATCAGACAGAAGCACAGCAATTATTGGGCCCACTGGCAAAGGCTGTCCCCCTCTCCAGTGCTCATGTGGCATCACATACCCGTCATACTGCTAAATGGTCCACCCCTGGGAGTAGCCAATGGCTTTTGTGACTTAATAGCATCATCCCTCAAGATGCTATTATTGTAGCAAAAATAACTGTTTGCTTATTGTCAAGAGTGCTTTGGAATGGTTTGCAAAGGTCTTGTTTAGGGACGGTGAAAGTAAGATTGGCACCCAAAGAAATGTGTGTCAGTTCTTGGTGTGGTGCTAATTGCTCTGTCTGCACCACAGTTTAGATGTTTTCCTACCATCCTATCCAGGACCAGTAAATATTGCCCATTTTAATTTTGTTTTTTGCTCCAGATAACACTCATAAAATGGTGAAAGAAAGGTTCAGATCTCACATTTTTCCAGAAATTAATGCCAGTGAAGTCAACAGTGTACATCAGTTAGCACAATTTTTTTATGGTGTTCCTGAAAATATAGGGTGACTTGAAATTGACAGTCACCCTATATTTGACAAAATTGACAAATTGTGATGCAGAACCCAATCTGCCACTCATTGGATGTGCCATGTTGGTCAGTTCTCTTAAGCCTGCTATTCCTGATTTGTTTTTTTATGAAATGGAAATAGTACATGCATCTGTTTATTTACTGAGTGTCTACTATGTGCTAGGTACTCTTTTGGGACTGGAGAAATAATAACAAAATAAATTTCCACCTGCATGGGGCTTACATTCGTATAGAGAAAGCAAACAAAAACTACATGTTGTCAGATGGCAAAAGGACTATGGAGAAAATTAAAGCAGAATAAGAGGCATAATGGTGGAGTTGGGGTGTAGTGGGGCACAATTTTAATTGGGTGGTCAAGGAAAATTCTGAAGAGGTAACATTTGAGGGAAAACTTGAAAGAATCAAGGGAAAATGCCATGTAGATATCAGAGGAAAGCATGTTTCAGGAAAAAGAGAGAGCACATGTAAAATGCCTGAAAAAATAATAATTTCTTTTTTCGCCTACATTATATGGTTGCAGTGAGGATCAAATAAAACAATATATGTGATCTGTATATTTTTAAGCATTGGATTCATCTTCTCTACTTTCATAATTACTATTTTTATAGTAATGCAAAGTGAGCTATTTTGCAAAGTGAGCTATTTTATGTCTCATTAAAAGAGAGAAATTCTCTAATAGAGAACTTAAAGGACATGTGGCAACTGCCATAATCTTCAGGTTCACTAGTGAAAATACACTTTATCTGTAGCTTCAAAGAATTTATAAATTTTACTGGAAGATGCCTGTATAAACAGAGCAGAATGTAAGAGAAAATAACACAAGGCAAGTGTCAAGTTGATGCAGCGGTTCCGTGAATCATCTGTGAAATTCGAGAATTCAATGATTCTTATGACATAAGAGATAGATTTCTCTATTTAGGAATATTTCTTTTTACATCAGGTTTTCCTCTCCTTGTCTCTTTCTCTTTCCTATCTTTCTTGTTTTCCCTGCCTTTGGCATGCAAATTTTGTAATGGCTTACAAGAACAGAAACGATACATAGTGGGTGAGAAACAGAAACTTATAATATTCACATGAATAAAGCTAAGAAAACATTTTTTAATGTTAAATTCAAACCCTATTAGATAGTTTCCATGACAAGTTGTGCAGCAGGCAAATTTTATAATTTTCTCCGGTAAATAGGGCTGGGGAGAGGATAGCTTTTTGCGTTTGTTCCTCTCATGTTGGGGAACAGTTGACTTGAGTAAGGCATCATTCTTGCTACTTATTTGTATTGTTTCTATACACATATGGAATAAATATTCAAAATCCTCTGTGAAGTGACACAGGGTATATACAAACATATAAACAACAAACTTTGGAAACAGAAAAACAGTATTGAAAGAATGTTTATAAAGAGCAATTTCACAGAGGAATTGTTTAGCATTAATTAGCGAAATACCCGTTCCTGGGGTAAGTCACGTGATATTTAGTCACGCATCTTTCTATATCCAACTATTATGTGTTTTGAATATCATTGAAAATTATAAATATATTTCCCAGCCTCAACACTAATCCGTATCATGATCTGAAAACCAGAAATTTTTTTGTAATATTTGTAGACAATAAGTTCTACATGCCTTCATTTATGTATTTATTAGAGTCATCTTAAGCTCAAGATTTGGTATGAATCTGCTGTGTAACTTTAGTAGTCACAGCATAAAACTGGGAAAGAAACGGGATGCCTGGGAAAAGAAATGGAGCTAGAGATATAGAACACTGGGGTTTTAATTGCTTTAGTTGGCAAAAAGAAAAGGATTTCACTGAGTTCTCCCAGGTCTCTTTTCTCAAGTTTACACCAAATGTTACCTGCCCTGACCCCACCCCACAGTCAAATCATTCCCAGGAGACTCAGGATTGTCAAACTCTAAAGACATACCTGGGGTGCTTGCTACAAATGTGGAGATCCTGCTCCAACGTGTTTGAGGTGCTGCCCAGACTCTGTATTTTAAATAAGGACCCAGGTGCTTCCGATGCAGGTGGTTTGTGGACCACACTGAGAAACACTGTTTGGACAAATTTGCTCAAAGGTAAAGAAGTCTATGGAGAAGCTGAATGTTGTAATGAGCGAGAAATGGTTTACAGGTGGTTCTGCTCGAGCAGGAGGCCTGGAGTCTTGTGAGATTGGTGAGGGCAGAGAAGGGATTTTAATAAAGAGCTGTTATAACATTTTAGTGAGGAATTATGAGTTGACCTGGTTAGAAGGAGCTGTGGTGGGTACCAGAAAAATGATATTGATTGATCAGAGTTAGAAGAGCATTGAAGGCAAGGGAAGGATTTTTCCCAGGCAGAGAAGGGACAATTGCTAAAGAGATTATTCCAGTTGCTACAGATGTACAACAGACTACCCCAAAACTTATTTGTTTAAAACAACACCCATTTTATTGTGCCCATGGATTAGGAACTTGAATTGGATGCATGGGGGTTAGCTGGTCTCTTCTCTTCTCTAGGATTTCTGGAACCTCAACTGAGAAGCCTCAAAGGCTAGGAGTGACTCAGTAGATGGGGTCTGGAGTCATTAGCAGATTCCTTTACTCGTGTGCCTGACACCTGGGCTGCACTGATTTGAAGACTAGGACTGCCAACTGGAGTGCCCATGCATGGCCTTTCCATGTAGCACGGCTTCCTTGAAATATGGTGATCTCAGGGTAGTTGGGCTTTTTACATAGTGGCTCAGAACTCCAAACATGAATACTCCAGTGAACAACACAGAGAATGCATCATCGTAAGACTTATGGCCCAGACTCGGAAGTCACACAGTGCCACTTCCGCCATGCTCTATTGGTTGAAACAGTCACAAGCCCATCCAGATTCAAGGAGAGGGGAACTAAACTCCACTTCCTAATAGAATATTGGCAAAGTCACATAGAAGAGCATGTGGTATGAGAAATAGTATTGTGCCCTCTTTAGAAAACAAAATTTGTCACAGAGATTACGGAAGAAATCTAGAGAGTTGGGTGGCTAGGAGAATGAGAACAAAATGGGTAAATCAACTGTGGTAAGTTTATTCAATACAATCCCATACAACAGTGAAACTAAGTGAACTATGGCTCTATACATTAACATAGATGAAGCTTAGAAATATTGTGTTGTTAAAAGTGCAAATTGTTAAAACTGCAAGTTTTATCATGCTACCATTTTTATAAACTTCAAAATAGTTTTAAAAAATAAGCAGCGTATTTTTATTGCTTAGGGATACATACCTATGTGGTATGATTCTAAAGGAAAAATAAGCCAATGGGAAAAAACCCCAAATTTGGAATGGGCTCACCTCTGGGGGTTATGGGTGGCAAGATAAAGGAACAGAGCAGAACACACAGGGACATTCTAGATTCCAACAGTGCTGTACTTTTAAGATGGGAATATGTTCATGGGTGTTCATCCCACACTCTATTCATTTACTGCTGTTTTGTGCCCACTGACTGAATGGTTAATTTACTTATTCATACAACAAATATATATTTGAGAGCCAATAGGAGCCCAACATGTGTTAAAAGTCATGGTTCGTTCTTCTGCAGAAGGGATGTGTGGTGAAGAAATACACAGTGGCAACAACAACCAGAGAATGACACAGAGTGAGATAAGTCCTCTCACAGGGGACAACAGTTGTGAGGGGCACATGACTCAGACTTGGAAGTCAGGAAAGCTCTTTATAAGGAAAACACGTCTTAATAAAGACCTACAGGATAAATAGAGAAAGTGAAGAGCCTGTGCAAAGAAGGATCTGAGGGCGAGAGGGGCCTACCATGTTTGTGGTATTGGACGAACGTGGAAGGTAAGGCAGGAAGTAGTCGGAGACCATCAGACAGGGTCCAGATTATGAAAGGCCTTGTAAATGATTTGCAGTCATGGGTACTCTGGGCTGCAAGGGCCAGAGGCACACCTGAACCAACTAAAATGAGGGAATGATTTTTTATCATAAATATGCAGTATCATCTTTAGAGCCCAAGGACAGGGGCAGGGCTAAGTTCATAGAGATATCTGAACTTGACCACCACCAGCACTCTCTCAACTTGGTTTATCCTTGGTGCATCTGTCTTCCTTCTCTCTGCAGACACCTCTGCTTGTAAGGGTCTTACAACAGAAAACATGACCACTGACTCCCTTAGTCTCAAGTTCTAAAATCCAGGAGAAGAGACTTACCAAGTGTGACTAGAGTAATAATGCAGCTCTCATGGAAGCCATATATTAGTAGGCAGACGGGGGCAGCCGCTTGGGAAGGGATCCTCCAATGTCCGTATCTCTATGCTAAGGACTGGGACTTTCTCCTAAAAGTAATAGAGTGTAAACCGGAGGGCAGTATGACCTGATTTGCATATTAGAGAGATGACTTTGTCCAGAGTTTGGAGAATAGTTTCTTGTGAAGGCGTGGTGGTGATCAGGTCAAAGAGAGGAAGGTAAGTTGGGAGCTTGCTGCAGGTGACAGAGACTCGGGGTGGGTAGTGGCGGTGGGACATTGAGGGCATGTGGTATTCATTTCTGCTTATTTTCTACTAGACTTGAGTGTTCCTAACTTGTGTCATTAGAACATTTTCCCAAAAAGTCTGGCCTCCCAAAAGGAGTGGGAAATGTTTTTGTGGTCAACAAAATAACCTTCTCCAGGAGATTAATAATGAAAATTAGCATATCAAAGGATCTGAGAAATCGTGTGTTAAAGAAACAGGTTCCAATTCTCTTTGACCCAGAGCTTCCCACATATACTTGTCACGTTAGATCTTCTTTCATGTAATACCTATGAACCACCCAGAGAATTATGTCTTTCTAGTTTGGAAATACCACGTAGAGACAATGGAAAGAAAAGAAAAGGTTATTGGTGCCAGTTTACTCTTTGCAACCATACTTCGAAACCATCCCAGGGAGAAGGTTATCTTAAACAGTCTTTAGTTTGAACTCTCTTTCTCAAGCCCCAGTATCTTATACGACATTTCTATTTCATTCCATCAAGTCAGCCCACCATATCTAAAAACCAAGTTCAAGGGATGCTTTTGTTCTTCAGTTACCCAGGTCGGACCTCATCCCTTTCTGTGATTCCAACATAACAAATGTGATTCACTAAGATGTTTCGGGAAGCCTCCTTAATGTTTGCATCTATCCTTTTAGCATTATTTTCATTGTCACAATCAGGGGGTTGGTCCAGGATTAGGGATCAAAATTATAAATTAGAAAATAAAAAATTATGAATAAAAAATTAGGCATAGAAGTTAATTTTTATTCAGACTGGGAAAAGGAATCATAGTTGACGAACATCACAAACACTACAAAAATCCGTAAACAGAACACAACACTTCTATTAATTCACTGCCCAGTATACCTCAACACCATTTTTCTGAACATTTTTAAAAAATGTTCTGGCCATATATTGGTTGATCACCTCTTTATAAACTAAGGATTGTGTTTTATTTTCTGTAGAGAGAATAGAAAGACAACTCAGTTTTTTTCTCCAACTTGATGGATTGAAATGAAAAAGAAGTATTAATAGTTTAGAAAGCTTCTTTCAGCATCATAGTTCATTATTGCTAATGTCATGTAAATTGTTCTCAGATCTATGAAAACAAAACTATTACTTTTTTCATAAATATGCTGCTTTAGACTTACCATGAGACAGGACTAAAGGCTTGTGTTTTATAAACCTAGAAATTCTGATAAATTCTATTTTTTATAATTCCATTATAAAAAGAAACAAAGTATGAAATGCTTATTATTATAACACAGTTATACAGTTATTAATATAATGTATATGTTGCATTGTTGGCTATATTCCTGATAGGAGGGAACATCTGTTTTGATTAGCCATCGATGACTTCATATCTGATGGTTGGAAGAATTGTCTACATACTTGCTTCTGGCTCTATACATTTCAAAATGTGTTTCTTCTCTTTCACCCATCACCTTTGTGCCTAGGGGCCTTGGTACGTGTTAGGTTCCAATACCACCTGTGGCCCTGTGCCTTCATGTGAGTTGGCACTGGGGCATAGGAGTATTTCTGAAGCTACTTCTGAATAGGTAAAGGTAGTAATAACTATACAGGGAAGTGACTGCAAACCACATCAACATATCTCACTAAACCCAAACTAGATCTCTCTCCAACTCAAATGCCCCTAGTCTGATTTCCACAATGCTCGCTGTCACTCTAGAGCACAAGAGGAAAGTGATATTAAAGGAAAGTAGACATGGAAAGAGACAAGAGTCTTAACCAACCAATCTTATATTTGCAGATTTGACAAAATCAGATGACTATGTGAGGATATTTCTAGGGTCCTTTCTGAGGCCTTGGAAGGAGTCAATGTCAATTTCATTAGCTAATGATAAATTCATCTTTGGCCACAATTCTAGTTTTAGCCCTTAATACCTTGTGCTCAGACCATTGCATTAACCTCCTAATGAATTCCTCTGGCTCAGGTCTCTTATATCAACCAGATTGCATAACCACTGCAATAATCTTTCCCAAATACTGTTTTCACCATAACCTTCTTGGCTTAAAGCCATTGGAAACCCATAGAATAAAGTCTTAATCCCTTTGTCTAGTACTCAAGGTTGCTACAATCTGGCTGTAATTTTTGTTTACAAATTTTATCCTATGACTTCCTATACCAAGAATAAAAAAGCAAACAATTATTGGGAGCGCATTTAGTTACAGGCATTTCCCCAAATGTCAATATTTTAAATCCTTACACAATTTACACATGAGAGAATAAAGGCTCCATAACAGCTGGAATTGGAAGGCAGATGTGTCTGACTCGGTTCTTCCTCTCTTTCTACTTCACTAATGTGCCTTCTAGCTCAGTCCTTGCATTTGAGTAGGGATAAATCCTCTGTTTAAATTCCATCCTCTCAGTAAAGCTTTTCCAAATTACTCCCTCAGCGATGACCCCTTCCCTTCCCTAAACTCCTATAATATTTGAAATCTGTATTATTCAGTGGGCATACACCCTGCACATCCTTACATTTTAACTTATTTCACCTTTATGTGTCCTAACTCTATCTTGGTTGCCAGACCTTTAGAGGAAGAGAGAATGGCTGATGCTTCTGTGCAACACTTATAACACTTGGCAAGGTTTCCTGCATCATTTATTAGATAATTCTGGAATGAGTATATTTGTTCAGCAGAGGAAACCAGGAGATTAAGGCAAAAATTGGGGAAGAGCCAACCCTGGACCCAGAAGATTAAGGTCAAAGGAGGGAAACAGACAGCCTCTTTGCCTCTCGCTGTTTCTCTATCCCGCCATTAGATTATTAGGGCAAGGAAAGTTGCCACTGGGTTTGGTTTTAAATTCTTTTCAGAAGTGCAGCTGCTGATTGACAAGACCTTAGAGAATACTGAAACAGCATGCGCACCAGTTGGCGCTAGCTGACACGGTGACGTTATTCCCCAAAGCACTACTCTCAGGGGTGACTGACACACCCATCAGCTTTCATAATCATGACAGAAGAAGACAAAAGAGCTTGCTTCCCTGGGGTACCGAACACCTTAGCTGGGGAAGTAGTTGAAATTTTCTGAACCACCCTATCACCTGTCCAGTGTTCTCAAGTAAAGTTGTAAGTTTACCTTTCTATCATATTTATTGTTGATCTTCATTTTTTTGGTAAGTAGTCCTGAATTCGATTTTAAAAGTTTACTTCTTATTTTTAATTTTTTACTGTAGAACAATCAAAATATATACACAAATAGAGAGATATAATGAACCTCCATGTATTTACCACAAAGCTTTCACAATTAACATCCCACGGTCAATCTTATTTTATCTGCCACATGATTCCTACCCCCTTCCCCAGCCCTGGGTTATTTTGAAGCCAATCCCAGAACTCATATTATTTCATCCTTTACTTCTTTAGAAAATATGTCAAAGGTCTTTGACAAAAGAAGCTTAATGTAGGGAAATTTAGTGATAATACTTTTAACATGACAATTTAAGAAAATTATGACATTTGATTTATATTTTAATTAATTTTACAAAAGATAGTCATGCAAAGTATCTCTTTATTATTATCCTGAATGTTGAAATCTTAAGTAATATCAAAGAAGACAGAAATTAATCTTGTCCATCTTGTTCAAATATTGGGAGCTAGTTAGCGGGAATAAGTAAAATATCCAGCTAGTACAAGTATTGACTGCGTGTCTTAGCTAAAAAATGTTTTCCACTCTGCTCACCTTATTCATGTGTTTATATTCTGCCCATTCAATTTCTTAGCAGCACAGTTGCAAAATTTTTTTGACTTCAGAATGGTCATTGGATTATTGAGATTTGTCCAAGTGGGTGGTTTTATAGAACTTTGGATAAGATTAGAATAATAGTGTCATATGAAATGGAAAGACTATGTTGGTGGTAGAAGTCACATTTCTCTCCATCAGTTCTCTCTTTATGTCAGTCTTTCTCCTGCCATGAACGAGACTGAGGTTCATTGTGACACTCCTAAGAAACGTAGAAAGCAGGGCAGATGAGGAAAGTAAAACACGGACAACTTAAAAGGCATTTAAAGAGCCTGTAATGAAATTCATTCAATTTCTTCATCTCTTTAGTTTATGACGTCTCTCATAATCTCTTAGAAGGGAGCTTGCTTTCCTCCTGGTTGCTGTGATGGGCCAGATGTGGAACGTTTCATTTGCATGGATTGTGTAGACTTCAGCTGTCATTTCGACTGAATAAGTCAGCCTACAAGACAGCTCGTTTCAGGTCTTTTGTTATTTTTATTTTTGTTAATAGTGAGAAAAAAAATGACTGATGTGAGGATATAAGGAGAAAACTGCATTTCTGAACTCCGCTGAGGGGGGAATCTCAGGGAGAGAGCTACGTGGTTAGAGGAACTAGGGGCGGGTAGGCTGGAGGAGGGTGTGGAGCTCTTCTCTGAATGTGAGAAGGGGGGAAAGTGGGTTGTTAGGGGGCTCCAAGAGTAACAGAAATCTCTCTTCTGCTCCTTCCTTCTCATGTCTCTACGGAGGTAGGACCCAAGGTGCTGGGCTCTCAGTCTCCGCAGAAGCCCAACCCACACTTCAGCTCTGGAGCCATCATGCGGTTTGGACTAGGAGCAGCCTCCTGGCCACGGTGCTTACCAGTGAGGGCTGAACACCAGGGGTTTTCCAGATGTTCTCAGGCAGGTATGAGTTTCAGGCTCCACATTGGGCCTGGAGAAGGTGGGGTGATAGAGTCCCAATAATAACTCAAATAGATTTTTCTACATCCTATTGGGTCAGATTAAATACCATTTAGAAAAGTAACAAGTGGACACATCTTAAACCTGAGATGTAAAGCAAAATTCATGACAGCTGCATTGCATACCTTACCTAATTTACTTCCTCAGAGGTTTTGAAAGAATTTTCAGAACTATTAAGGGGACTTTCTTTCAATGGGATTACTGATATTCATGATTTTGAATATTTCTTGTTTCTATATGTTTTGAACTGAATTTTGCACCCCTACCCCAGCCCTTCTGCCCAAATTCATATGTTGAAATCCTGAATGTGACTACATTTGGAGATAGGGCCTTTAAAGAAGTAATTAAAGTTAAAGGAGGTCGTAAGGGTAGGGCTCTAATCCAATATGATGTCATTATAAGAAGAGAAAGAGACATCAGATATTCACTTACGCAGAGAAAAGGCCATGTGAGGACATAGTGAGAAGATAGCTGTTTGCAAGGAGAGAGGCCTCAGGAGAACCAAACCTGCTGACACATTGATCTTGGACTTCCAGCCTCTAGGACTGTGAGAAAATAAATTTCTGTTGATTAAGCCACCCAGTCTGTGGTATTTTGTTATGGCAGCCCTAGCACACTAAAACACAGTATTTATGACTTTCACGTAGAGATCTTTATTCTCAGAAAATTTACAATATTATACTCTAGTAAAACTTCTCTTGCTATGTAGAATTTATTTATACTCTACTAGGTAAAATGATTCACTTTATGAAGAGTGTTTCCAGGGGCTACAGAACATCCTGGATATCACTGACCAAACACACAGAAAACTAATGCTGTTCAAACAGTGGCTACTAATAATACGGGTGTAGGTATATATGCGGGAGATGGGGGCTTACTACCGTAGGTTAAAACAGTAAGTACTTTTCCCAGATACCATGGTAATGCAAGAATCACATTAACCTTTGTTAATATGAGAGTGCTGAATACATGTATAGTTAACCAGGGAGATGATATATTTAATTATAAAAATTGCTTTCCTATGTCCCATATTTTCTTGTATGCCGCCATTACAATTCTGCTTGAAATCTTAAAAGATTGAGAGTCAATCTGCTTCAGATTTTATAGGCCTCTAAAATTTCTAGTTAAATTTCATATGCTGTTGAAAAAAGAGAGAAAAAATAGGAAAAATACAAAGATGAGGGATACATATTACCAAACTGTAAGTTCCTAGAAATCAGGAATATATCATTGTATCCTTGAGATCATCAAACACTTTGTTTCGTACATCGTTGACATTTATGATTGGTTTAATGCATTGTAACTCTGAGACAAAGAAAAGCACACAACTAATTTGACTGTAGAATAAAGACTAAATTTTGCATACAGCATGAGAAATCAATTTTATCACGTTATAATCATATACTATATATGAATGAAAATATGTGTGTAGATTTTAGTTTATTAATGTGCCAATATACCGACAAAAATCTAGGTATTTCCAAATAGCTAGATACATCTAAATATCTATGGTGTTAAATATCATGAAGAACAAACAAACCAATTGTCCCAAATGGTCACTTTTTACTCGGTTTGCTTTTTGTAGAAATATTTGATACCAAAAACTTCCTCCTGTTTAAGAACAAATGATAGCAAAGACTAATAGTGTTGAAATTTCCTAAACATATCAACCTGGTACTGTGACAGTTGATTTGTAATTTATCATATATCAGTAGTTAAAACAAAAAAACCCCTACTAGTTCTACATACCAGATAAACATGGTTTTCTATCAGAAGTCAGTGAGAGTTAAACAAAAGTACGTGGTTCTCTGTCTGTATGGCTAAATGCATGGACAAGTTCCCTTCATTAATCTGTCACTCCACCTCTCTGACACACATCACAAAGTATCCACCCTGCGTTAAGGCACAGCCAGAGCACAGGGGAAGGAGTGAAGGACCCGGGTGCCTGGGTCCATAGCAGTGACCTCCCAGTGCTGCCATACAAGTCCAGTGTGTCTGTGTTGGCCGAATTTTAGCTGTGCTCTCTGTGGGTTGTGCAACCTAATCATAATCACAACAATAACATCAGAAAGCATTTATTTAGTGCAGACAAAACATATAATCTTGTGCTAGGTGGTTTAATTCATTTTGTTGAATCCTAACAACGACTTGAGGCAAAAACAAAGCAAAGTCTAACTTGGATTCTCCTCAAAGGGAAAAGTATAGCAATGGGGACTTTCTTAACCAAATGGTGGGAGCAGGGCTAGACTAGAGCTATCACCATGCCAATACCATGGACCAAGTTAACCAGTATCCAAGGTGGCTTCCTTTGGGGGGGGTGGGGTCACCTTGAAACAGAGCTTTAAATGATGACTCCAAATTTGCTAGTGGGAGAAGGCGCTGGGCACTTAGGACAGAGGGGACAGACATTGAAAAGGATGTGGGCATGATGCTGCATGACACACGCAGAGGGTCATGCAAACAGGGGCTCAGATCCCCAATGCATCTCTCTTTTCCTCTGAAAGGAGAAATGTGGTGATTGTTTTTTATTGAACCCTTCTAGCTGTTTGACTTAGTTTATCTTTCTAAGAGGCCTCATCAGACATTCTAGTTTATAGGGATTGTTGGTGGCCATAACTTTTCTGTTCTATCCTGGAAAATCCCAGTTAAGATTTTTAGAAATCTGGTAGTCTTATTCAAAGGCCTATTACATTTCACATTTAAAAAAAAATCAATATGTATACTTAAAAATAAACTGAATTAGAGATACTTTTTTATATTACTATAAAACTAATTTATTTTCATTCTGTCATTTGCACACGCTCTAAAGGATAGTAAACTTTGGTCCCCCGATCGACTCCGTCATTTTTAAGACGGAAAACAAAATGAGATGCTAATTTGACTTCTGAGGAAGAAAGGAAATCTTATTATGGTTATAGGTATGAATTACTGGTTTTCTTTTCTAAATTCAACAGAGATAGTGGTATTCCGCTTTAAACTCTTTAATAATATTAGTACACGATTAGTACATAAATAATGAAGTGCATTTAATAGAGAATGTGATCTGTGACTCATAGTTGAAACCAATAATATTATTATTCTCCATTAGAGAAAGTCCACCTTTGTCTTAACTTCCTATGTGAACAAGTCTGAATAACTCTGCAATTTTTGAGTGATGCTGAGCTGTCCCCAAAGCAAGTATAGATTGGCAAAAAGCTGAAGAGAGAAGCAACGGAGATTTTTGTTCTTCTGCATGCAATGGGAGGACATCTACTCATCCTAGACTGAAGCAGTGTGGTGCAGTCGAGGTCAATTTGCAATATCTGGGGGTTTCTTGGAAGAGCAGGTTTGTAGGGCGCATGTCCCTTTAAGGAGTTGCAGGTTCAGTTAATTGCATGGGTGAGGTTTTGCCTACTGAATACTGTGTTTTTGACTCATTCTCCTTTGTCTCTTTCTCATCTTTCTCATCTTTCTCACAAGATTCTCCCTGGAAAGAAGGGAACTGTAGTAACCACAGCAGCCTGTACTTCCATAGTTCTGTTTCATGAAGAGATCAAGGTCAGTTTCTAGCTATAAAATGTGGAAGCTGACCTCCAAACCAAGAGGAAGTACCAGCTTTTTAATTTGTCCAGGGAATTCTAATCTTAATATTTCGAAGATATACAGGCTTGATAACCTTTTAAACATCAACTAGGTCAATGATGTATTCTGTGCTATTATACTTTTCATGTTTCTACAATGCAATGTACTTTAAAAATTACCAAATCAATGGAAAGAGAAGATCAGTATCAGTTAAGTAGAATTTCATATTGCACCTCAGAATTCATGACTGAGTTTGGTCAGTAGGGTAAGGTCCACCTGGCACATATATCCTGGTTTACCAAATAAACTCTTTAAGTGTAGCAAGACCATTTGTTTAAATAAACTTTCACATAAATATAGCTACCTAGGAATGTTCCCAAGATTGGAGTTGAGTTTTCTTGGCTTCATCAGTCTATCTGCTTCTATAATACAATTTATTGGCTGCTCCAATTGGACGAGCTGGGGAATGTATAAATTATGCTATGCTTTTTTTTTTTTTTTTTTGCTGGGGAAATCAAGTCATTCCCAGAGTCACATGTCCAGAACCATATAGAGTCAATTGTTGGAAGCTACAAAGCACTTTCTCTGATACATATTAATATAACCATGTGGTTCATTTACTGTAGAACTTCCAAAACACTTTTAGTCATAACACACAGATAATCGTCTTATTTGCATAGCAAACTGGAGGAAGTGGTAGAGGGTGCCCATGGTGGTGGGGACAGGGCCTCCAGCTTCCCCTGTTTCTCCCTGGAGCCTGAGGGCTCGGAGCATCAATGTCTGGTACCCTTTTAATCTATTCGTAGGCACATAGGTAGATTCATTGCAAGCTACTTTAAGAGCTCATCTGAGCAGTCCATTAACGAAGTACTCTAAGTACTCATCACCTGTAGTCATTCACCACATTTTAGAGTTGAAGAGGACCTAAGAAAACCTCTGGAGTGACCCTTCAATTCACAGACGAGACAACTAAGGGAGAAAGCAGTAACATAACAGAATAGGGAAGGGAGGGACTTTGGAAAGAGAACTTGGTCTGAATCTTGGGACTGCCATTTAGTACAGCTGTAATCTCAGGCATGCTGCTGAGCCACTCAGTTGCCATGTCCTCATCTGCAAAATAGGGACCATTATACGTACCTTGCTACAATATTTGAAGATTAGTGATAAAGCGCATGAATTATATGCCTAGCACAATACGTGGCACGTAATTAATTGCAAATTTACTAAGTGACTTTCTCCATTTATGGAAGGAGATATAGAGCCTGAATTAAACATCTATACCTAACTTCCAGGTTAGTGCATTGTTCCTCTATTGTGGCGTCTCTGATATTTCAAAATATTTTGATCCCTTACTTTTACGTACTTAAGTCCACTAAGGTTGTTACAGCTCTTCTCTTGAGCGGTTATCAACTCCTTTGTACCTATATCGTAGCAAGTAAGCCTGGGGGACAGGAGATCTTTTTTATAATAATCCTTGCAACCAAGATTTGTAGAGCACTGTTAGTTTCAGAGTGTTTTCGCAGACGTGGAACCTCTGAATAACCTTGAGGAATTGCCACGGCCAGTGTTTTCATCACCCTCAATCTATAGACAAGGCAGCTTCAGTCAAGGTTAAGTCTGGCCAAGGCCTATTGCCTCTGTGTGACAGGACCCAAACAGAAACCTGCTGTACCCAATACTTGTGTTTTTTCTGCTCTGGGTGTCTCACTGCTGGATCTCGAGGTTGACCACAGGTGATGACTATGCTGGTGATGCGGACCCCTAACCCTACGCGTTGGGCCAGGATGTAAGTCAACAGAGAAGCAGGAACAAGACGTAAAATGATGGTGGGGAAGGTGGTTAAGAGCCGTTGTGGGAGCAGACATAGGAAGCAACTGTAGTGCCGGGAGCTAAGAAGGCTTCTCCAGATGTTTCCAAGCCATCCAGGATAATTTTAATTTGCTAAAAATAATAGTGTGATCTGAGGCCTCTGTAAAGTGGCAAGATGCCACCTAACAGTATCACCCCTTGCCCCAGGCACAGGTGAAGTTTTTCTAGTGTTTTGATAAGGTGAAGGAGTATTTTACCAAGCACTGTTGAGCTCTTAATTAAACTGTAAAAGTTGAAGTGAAACATAAAAAAAATTTTCTTTGAATTGATCTAGTTCAACTAATACTCGTGACAACCTAAATTAGTATCTACCAAAATCATCTGGAGAACTGATTCATCAGGTAGGGTCTGCAAGTTTATTTACCTTGTTTTGAAGACAGAGAAGCTGAAAAAAAATAAGAGGTTAAGATTAATATTTAAAAGAGATTACATTAGCTTTGTGGGGGCCTAAGAAATCACATGTTGAATTACTCCAAAATCAATGTGAAATTAAAAATAGAGGACTAATCCTGTGAAATATGCCCTCAAATTCTTCATCAGGCATTGGCGCAGACCCCCACCGTCACGGAGAGCACTACTCTTTGATCCTTCACCAAATCACTTGTTCTTTCTAGGCTAGTTTTTCTCATTTATGAGAGGTTGTGTTAACCTTAGGCTTAACACTTTATTTTATTTTATTTTATTTTTGGGACAAAGTTTCATTCTGTCACCAGGGCTAGAGTGCAGTGGCATCATCATAGCTCACTGCAACCTCAAACTCCTGGGCTCCACTGATCCTCCTGCCTCAGCCTTCCCAGTAGCTGAGACTACAGGTGCACACAGTGATGCACAGCTAATTTTTCTATTTTTTTAAGTAGAGACAGGATCTTGCTCTTGCTCAAGCTGGTCTCGCACTCCTGAGCTCAAGCAATCCTCCCAACTTGGCCTCCCAGAGTGCTAGGATTGCAGGCGAGAGCCACCATGCCTGGCCAACGTTTTGTTTTAAATTTACTAGAATGATCTAGGTAACAAATGGTAAAAAAGATAATATCAATTTATGGGATATATAATATTTATCAAATATCGTGTTGGACTTTGTGTGTGTGTGTGTGCGTGTGTGTGTGCGTGGACACGTGTGCACACGCATTATCTCCAGTCTACACTGTGATAGTCCCTCCTCATCTGTGGTTTTGCTTTCCGAGGTTTCAGTTATCTGTGGTCAACCATGTTCCTAAAATATTAAATGGAAAATTCCAGAAATAAACAATTTATGAGTTTTAAATGGCTCACCATTCTGTGTAGTGTGATGAAATCCTACATGATGCTCCTTCCCACCTGGGATGGGAATCATCCCTTTCTCCAGCATATCCGCGTTGTATATGTAACCTGCCTGTTACCGTGTGGGAAAAAGCAGCATATGTGGGGTCTGGTACTATCCGAGGTGTCAGGCACCCACTGGGGTTGTTGTAACATATCCCGCTTAGATAGGAGGGGTGACTGCACAGCCAGGCCAAGTGAGTATTACAGGTCTCATCTCATATAAGGGGGAACGGAGTCTCAGTTCACTGGATCAGCCTAGATTTGGACCCAGCCCTGCCTAACTCCAAAGCTTGTGCTCCTTCACCATGCACATTCTGAAAGGATGCAGAGATGTTTAACATTCAAGAAGTCAGTTCAAACACACAGTGCAATTCACTTGTTTACGCTACAAATACTTATTGAGATGTTATTGTGTTCCAGGTGTTGTCATACGAGCTGAGTCTACACTGATGAACAAAACCAACATGACACCCCTACTCTCATGGAGTGGGACTATCTTGTGGGGGAGTTTGGTAGTTTACTCTTCTAGTCAGGAGGAAAACTCAAACGCCTGTTATTGGTATGTGCTTCTTCCAGTCCTCAAATGCTTACTTTAAGAAAAGAAAAATAATAATTATGAAAAGTAAGAATAGAATGGGGCCATTTTTATTCTTGCATTTTGTTTCTAAGGGTTGCGAAGATATTTCTGATAGAAATAGTCTTTTTACTTCTTTTTCAAAAGACAGAGATAGTCATTCTCCCCAGGAAGACGGATACTCTGAAAAGTACTTCTGAAGACTCACCATAGGTCATCTCCCTAACTCCCCTCCCTGAGAGTTAGGATTTCTGACTACATAAAATACTTAATTACATTGAGAATGAAAAATAATTAATATTTCCATCTTTGCATGAAGCCACTTAAAATACTGACAGCATGAGAAGCATAGGAGTACTATGTCTAGGAATTAACTTTTTTATGATTAATATTTTTAACATTGTTATTAGCAGAAAATTAAACATTATCTCTGAGTATTTACTTTGGGAAATGTGAACTAATTAAGAATATTTATATACCTAATTAATAATTAACATTATAGTCCCTCCCCAGTATGTGCTTTCTTTCATTTTAAAATGTAATTGAATAGAGTCTACTATTTATTGCCCTAGGTACCAACAAATGAGATTTGTGGTATTTAATCTATGCTCGATCTCATTTCTCTGTCAGCCTCTCTGCCTTACTCATGTTAATTTTGGTTGCATGTTGAACCCAAGAGTTATTACAGTTTCTTCCTATTCATTACTAACCCCAACCTAGCTTTGAGGTACCTGTTTCGATTACAAATGAATCTCAAAGTGAAAGATAATCATATTCAACTTCCACTGTTTCTGAGAGTGAAAAATCTCCACGGTGAAGTGAATTTTCAGTTTGCTTTAAACGGGGCTTAGTGTAACTAGACTTGCCCAGACGTGCCTGAGAAAGAGTGTCAAAAGGAAAAGATCAAAATGAAAGCACCAATGAAGCCAAGAATAGTTGGTTATTGTTCTTGACTCTTAGATCCTTTTTAAAAAATGAAATGACTGGCTGACAAGTGCTTGCCTTTCTTGACGAAGGCTAACTCAACGTGCTGACATAATTGTGCAAAAGTGCCTTACTGAAGTGCCAAATACAAGATAGAAGCCCCAATTGATGTTGCATTGACAAATACAATTCACTATTTCTTAAGATTTAGAAGCTTATCAAAATTATTCCTAAGAGGTTTAGAAATTCAAATCACTTGAGACAAATTTTGCCTTCACTTCGCTTGACATTTTCACATTTTATATTTAACCGTCTTTCAGACATCACCTATTATGGTATCATCAACTTTCCCATTATTTACTCAATGCTTGTGGACATTTTTATTCCTCTCTTTATTTTGTTTTACTTATAGCCTGAGGTCTGCAGGAGTGGAAGGAATTCTCACATTCAGGGCAAGAGTCATTCAGATAAAACTTTCAATAGCCCAAGTTCCTGACTTGTAGGTTGAAATTATTCTGCCACCTTTTGCCAAGCAGTGACCTTAGATGGCAGAGACCACTGGTATCACATTAAAATACATGACTTCTGCCTTGTGTATTTCCAGGATGGAGTGCTGTTTCCTTCTGAGTTGCTTCCCATGTGGGCAGAGCAGAGGGGTCATCCTCTCACTACTCTGACTCCAAAGGAAATATTATATTCCTGTCTCCTTCTAGTGTTAGGATGGGGTGGAATTTGAGAATTTAGGCAGATAGGTCTCTCTCCTTTCTAGAAAAAAAAATATGCAAATGTAATATACAAATGTAACATGTATATATACATAAACTTATCTAGATTTCTACATATAGAAACTTATCTAGAAACATCTATCTATATCTTGAAATTTTGGAAAAAATATGGCAGTAATCTAATTTACACAGCAGAGGAAGAGTGCTGAACTCCAAGTTAGAAAACCTGGACCCTTACTAATCATAGGTCCTTGAACAATACCTGAAATATCTCTAAACCCAGAATAATTTACTCATTGGTACAATAGTGACAATAACTCCTGTCCTACTTACTAGATTATTGTAATCAAGAAATAAAGTAATGTAAAAGTGATTTAAAACCTGTGAAGCCCTCTTCAACATAAAATACTATTGCTAGATATGACACCTTCTTTTACCTGCCTGTAGAAGTCATTAACTTAGCTTATGTGCCTTAAGGATCTCTTCTACAAAATTACATCTGAAGCCAAAGGAAATTGTGATTTTATCTATAAAAATATCTGTTTTATCTATAACATTTACAGCTAAAGGAGTAAAAAAATATATTTGGGTGAATAATTATGCATAGTAGTAATAGAATGTTTACAAGCTAAGTAAAAAAAAAAAATGTTAGCATTACGCCCTAGTTGAGGGAGTAATTACACATTTCAGAGTGAAAAATATGAGTTGCAGGAGCTCCCTGTCCACTGGTGCCAGGACAGCTGTATGTTTAATCTCAGTAGCTCAACTAACTGGTATCAGCTCTGCTGTCCCTGGTCACTGTTCCTCCCTCTGCTGTGTTCTGTGAAAGCCATAGAGAATCTTAGCATGGATCTGTAGCAAACGTAGTCTGAATCTTCTCCTGTCACTACATGGGCGATCTGAAATGACCCCAATTAAATGGAACAGTGAGTAATTCATCTGAACTGATTTGGGCTTGCCCCTTAGGCATCAGGATTAGTACCTATTTTCATGCCTGTGTTAGTGCATGCCACACTTGATTCTCTAGTAAACCTAAAAAAGCTGTATCTCCTGAAATAACCAGCACACTTTAGGTATCTTCGGTTTTGTCTGGAACTGTTCACCTTAGCTTTCCCACCCGCCTTCTTCAGCCAGAGAGACTGAGATGTGTTTGCTGACATTTCTACGTTTCCATAATCAGCCTGCAAAAGTGTCCACAGCCTGTGGGCCGCATTCTCACACTTGATGTTTCCCAAATACACCCACATATCACCTATAAAGGTAAGTTACATGCTCTTTTTCAGGGTCTAGCTCAGAATGGCTAAGTGCCACCATGCCTCTTAGTTTCTTCATGGCAGCAGGTTGGTGCTATGTTTACGAGCTGGTGGTGTGAATTTGCTGAAATTCTGCCCATCCTCTGGAGGTGGTTTCTCAACCATGATTTCTGGGTCATATGCTATGTATATGTTTAGGGCTTAGAGTAGAGAAAAACTATTGGTATTGTCTGAACCCCCTCTTCCAAAATCCAGTGGCATACTAATATTACTTAGTCACTACGTCTCTGCTCCAAATATTTTGATATCTCTCTTTTGAAAGGAGGTAGTTAAAACATTTTTGTCATAGATAAGTTTGCAGAGACCACTGGAGTAAATTTGTGACATTTTCCTGCCAAGATATGGCATATTAAAAGTTTAATTGAGATTGAATGAAGTCATTTTAAAATTAGCAGAACAGCAGCAAGTAATAAAATTATGGTAGTGTTTTGGCACATATTCTGGTATTCATATATTCATAAGTCTACTTTTCACTTACTGAAAAGGCAAATGGTGACTCTATCTGTGATATATTAATCATTTTATGTTTCCTAGAACCACAAATTCAGGTCAATTACACTTGGTTAAGTCTTACATCTTTGGTATAAATAATTTATATTTTCAAAAATTTCCTGATCAGAAATTTTGTATAACATTTGAAAAATGAAGCTCTCTCTGTTTCAGCTGGGATTAAAATGAAGTGCAAATTTTCAGAAAGGTTGGATTCCATCTTAATGTTCATGGGCAGAATTTCTGGAATGCTGCTTAATATCTTAAAAAATATTTCTTATAAAAATGTTTAACGTGTATACATTTAGAAAAATTTAACTTAGTGGCAGTATCAAATATTTAGAAAAAATATTCATAGCTATGAAAAAATATACTTTTATACAATATTTATATTGTATAAACTTTACATGTCCCTATTTCTAGGAGTGCAATATTTTCTGACTGACTTAATAACAACTTCAGAAATATGCTTTTGGCTGGGCGTGATGGTTCACGCCTGTAATCCTAGCACTCTAGGAGGCCAAGGCAGGAGGATTGCTTGAGCTCAGGAGTTTGAGACCAGCCTGAGCAAGAGTGAGACCCCATCTCTACTAAAAATAGAAAGAAATTAGCCAAAGAACTAAAAATAGAAAAAATTAACCAGGCATGGTGGTGGATGCCTGTAGTCCCAGCTACTTGGGAGGCTAAGGCAGGAGAATTGCTTCAGCTCAGGAGTTTGAGGTTGCTGTGAACTAAGCTGGTGCCACTGTACTCTAGGCAGATTGACAGAGCAATTGTCTGTCTCAAAAAAAAAAAAAAAAAAAAAAGAAGAAGAAGAAGAAATATGTTTTCATACAACCTTATCTTTCAAACATCATAAAAGTCATTTCAGAATGTGATAAATCTCCTTTTTTCTTCATGCATCTCTCTTCCAAAAGTCTGCAGTGAATATGAATTGCTTTTGTGATGAGAAAACATTTAATTATTTTATAAATTTTATAAATTTCAAACAATCTAAATATCCAACACAAGATTAGTTAATTATGCCTTTGTATCTTCATACAATGAATTAATAGTCTTTAAAACTCATATTATGAAAGGCTAATGACAGAGAAGATACAAGCAATATACTCCATGATAAAAGCTTGTAGTGAAATAGGAACAATTAAATTTTGGGAAGGAAACCATATAGGTACACATGACTAGAGAAAAATATACAATGAAATATTAACTGTAGTTGTCTCTAAGTGGTAGACATGTGGATGATTTTGTTCTCCTTAAAACTTTTCTACATTTTCCAAATTTCTCTGAGAATTACATATTATTTCACAAGTAGGAAACATATATTTTAAAATAAAATAATATATACATATTTATAATATGTGCTTATACACATCATTTAGAATTCTATATTTTTGCAGGCATGACAAGGAGGGTACAGGTGATTCAATCATTGGGGTCAGAACAAGCAAATTCACAGACCTGTGAGACGGGACATCCCATTGGTGAATGACAAGCAGTTCCATAGTGCTCAAGACATAGACAGGGCCAGACATATAAGAACTTATAAACTATGCTAAGAAATGTAGACTCTATGCAGGGTTCCCATATATACTAGTTTGCCTGTGAGAGTTCCAATTTAATTTTATTATAGCAGTATAATTATAAGTAGCATCAAATTATTAAAATTATCTGGATTCAGATGATAAATTATTTGGTCACCTCATATAGCCACTAGGAAACCACTGAAGGGTTATTAGCAAGAGATTAGCACAAGTTACATTCTGAGTTACATTAGAGTTACATTCTGCAAAGAGATCCACGGCTGCATTGGAAAAAGTGAGTTCGGGGGTGGTGTGGGGGAATTCAGGCTAGAATGATACTGTTGCAAAGTTTATGGGAACTAAGACAGTAGCAACTGGGTTAGAGGGGAGACAGGAAAGAAAATTCATGTGGAAGAGCAGGTTTATACATTCATGTAAGAGACGTTTTAGATATTTTAAGGTAGAGGTAAGTTATTTTGATGCCATCTGTAGAAGATTCTAGAGCAACACTGTCCAATAGAACTTTCTGCATTGATGGAAATGTTCTGTATTTGTGCCGTGCAATATGGTAAGCAGTAGGCACATGTGGCTAGTGAGAGGTTGAACTGAATTTTAAATTATATTAAATTTTAATTAACTTAAATTTAAATGTGACTCGCCAATGTGTCTAGTGACTTTTGTATTGGATGGTGCAGCTCTAGATATTTATCTGCTCAGTATGTGAGAGAGATCTGGGCTGGAGGTGCAGTTTTATGAGGAATCGGTTAAGTGCTGTTTTACTAGATGCATTGGCCAGAAGAGCTTGTATATTGAGAGGAGTGGAGGGCACCGTATTTAAGGGCTTGGCAGAGGAAGAGAAGTCTGCCAAAGAAGATTAGGGATTAGGCAAAGTGGGTGGGGGGTGGAGAGAAGCTGGTTTGGAAATCAAAAAGATTGAGAATGTCAAGGAGGGAATGATTAACAGTTGTTAAAGATTTTATGCTATATGAACTTCGTCAAGTTATATGAAGACATTTTGGACAGATTGAAGTGAGAGAATTACATGGGCAGAATATTTGGGTGGGCTTCAGTGTTGACTAAGAGGAGATGTAGGTGAAAAGGCAAAGTGATGTTCTTCCTCCGAGAGTAAAGTTATATAGTCTCTACAAAAACTGTAACATGAAAACTCAGTCTCATTCTGCCCTCTCCTATTAGGCCCATAACTTTAAGGGATTGTGCAGCTGGCTGCTCGATGCAGTTATTTTCATAAGAATTGATGGCTTGTGCTGGCCAGGAAGGAAACCTGCTTCACGCGTGCAAGGAACTGCTTTTTAAATTTTTCTTTGATGCTATAAGACAAGAACCTGGGGATTTGTTTACCATTTCAGTAGGGCGACTGCAGTAAAGGGCCAAAGATGAAAGAAAGGTGGAACCCAAGAAAGGAACACAGAGCCAAAACATTCTCTGCCCTTCCCATCCCCAAATAAGAAGAGTGATTATTGAAGCAAAACTCACAGATAAAAGTTTATTTTAGGAACGTTGGGACTGGAAAGAAGCAAATATTAATAGCTCTGTGTTCATCCGTAAACTTTGCTTTGCGGGGGCGGGGGGTGTCACCACGATGTGGTGGAATAAACAACAGAACTGGAATTGCATCCAGCAGCCTTGAGTTCTAGTGCTGTTTCTGGTGTTAATTAACCACGTGACTTCAGCATGCCACTCATCTCCTCTGGGTCACAGTTACTCGTAAAACTGGATTAGTGTTCAAGTTTATGGTTTTCAGCTTTAAAACTCTATTAGTGCAAATGCCAAGTTAAAAGTGTATCTAGCATGCTAAGATAAATCTGGATGCATAAAACTCATGACGAATTTTGTTGAGCTATACTGTAAAATTTTACTTCCTGTTTCAGTGGACACATTTTAAATGACTTTATAGGAGACCAGTGTTAAAATAGATAGTACAGAGATAAACTGAGTTATGCAAAATAAAAAAAATAGTAAAATGCATAAGGAATTATTTTCAAATAAAAAAACCTCGACAAATAATGAGATTGAGAATCTGTATGATAAGTTTCAGTTCAAAGAAGCTGTTGAAGCATTCTTAATGGTGCCTGGAGGGGTAGACGGTGTGGTGGGCAATACTTAGTCTTTGGTTTCAATTCCCATTCTATTAAAAAAAAAGAGAAAGAAAGAAAGAAAGAAA